>CAUOFW020006934.1:0-22539 GCA_963454935.2 Ilex paraguariensis
CCGTGCATGGTTCTCCAGACTCACGAACAAACTTGTACAACTAGAATTTTGTGTAAGCAATGAGAATTCTTTGTTGTATGTTTTTCGCCAGTCAACCTTAAGAATATATTTTCTCATCTACGTGGATGTTATTATTGTTATAGGTTCAAACAACTCAGCTATTGACAACATTATCACGCTCCTACATGCTGATTTTCCAGTCAAAGAACATGGGAACCTCAACTATTTTTTAGGCATTAAAACACTGCCTCACTCTGATTGTCTCTATTTAACTCAACAGAGGTATATTGTGGACTTACTCAAACGGGCTGCGATGGATAAAGCAAAACCAATCTCCACTCCTATGTCGATTTCTCAAATCTTGACTGCATCCGAAGGTGAAGGTTTCAAAAATCCTACCCTTTATAGGAGCATTGTTGGTGGTCTTCAATATCTCCCCTTTGGTCATCTTGATCTTGCTTTCTCCGTCTACTGAGTAAGCAAATTTATGCATGCCTTGAAACATGCACATTGGCTGGCTGTGAATGCGGTACTTGAAACATACAGTTTCATTTGGCCTCAGTCCAGTCTCCATCTTCAAGTATTTTCAGATGCAGACTGGGCTAGAGATAGAGATTATTGGTGTTCCATTGGTGCTTACTGTGTATTCCTTGGCTCAACTCTTATTTCATGGAGCTTCAAACAACAACAAATCGTTGCACGCAGCAGTACGAAGGCCGAATATAAAGTACTTGACAATGCGGCTGCTGAAATCTAGTGGCTTCAATCTATTGTTCAAGAATTGAGATTTCCTCTTAACTAGGTTCCAACTATGGTGTGACAACATTGGAGCAACATACTTTTCTTCTAATCCTTTTTTAACGCATCGAAATATATTCACTTTGTACGAGATCAAGAAATTCGAAACAGAGTTCGTGTCCAGCACATCTCCAACAAAGATCAGTTCACTGACAAGTTGACGAAGCCTCTTTCCATAACAAGATTTAGGTTCCTCAGACATAGTCTCACTGTCCGTGACCTCCCCATTCGACTGTGGGGGCATGTTGAAGAATCAATCCAAGATATGAGAAAATAGAATCAAAAGATAGTTTGTTTAAATTCAAACTCTTATGAGAGTCAAACTGTACGCAGATACACTATTGTATAGGACTTTAGTTATGTAGATATACTATGAGCTCGTTTAGTAGACGTATTATGAGGGTATTAAATATTTGATTATTCTTTGTATGTTAAGCAAATTTGATATCGTATTAATTTTAAAAATGTATATTAATCGCATACTTATGGTATTTTTTTTTGCGCGATATACCTGTATTATAAAGATATTTTAATACCACAAAGAGAAGTGGTATTATAATTCAACTCAAACGTATTATTCTGCATATTTACTATTATAACTTACAACTGATAAAATAAGTTGTCATCAATGTAACAAACATTGATTGAAGACATTTTTGTTAATTCAATATTAATACGATGAAATAATTCTATAACCAAACAACTGATTGGATTAAATAACGACTATTCAACATTTATGTTGTGTATTGCTAAACACTAAATATAATTACGTATTATTCTAATACCACATTTAATCTTGTATTTTGTCCATCTGTATTGTATTAGGCTGTATTATTTTATCTAATCTATCTATTTCTAATACGGCAACCAAACAAACCCTATATATTTATATATGAAGATAATCAAAATTAATACAATCAAAAAAAGTATTCTCAAACGTTTACATTAAGTAATTATTTAAATAAATTTAGTTGATATTTAGGTATAATTTATAAAAATTTAGTTACCAATGAGTCTTTGATCTAATGGTACTCCTTATCTTGTGAAAGTTTTGTCTTCTAGAGGTCAAGGGTTCAAACCCTCTTCCCCTTCCCTTCCCAAAAAATAAAAAATAAATAAAAATTTAGTTAATTAAGTTACTCAGATTGAATTGGATCGAATTTTGACCTATTAATGGATTCAAGTACGGACCATGAAATAAAATTCATCAAAATATCATATTGAACTTTTTTAATTGGATCAGTCAAAAGTCAATTTAAACCCAATTCATTGACAAGCCTAACTCCAATGAATCCAATTCAAGGAAAGGCATATGGGTGCCCTTTTCTACTTTGCTATAAAACCTTGCATTTCCCACTTAACTTCACACAAAAAACAAAACAAATTTATTGACTACAGATTTAATGTTAATTTTTATGAGTTGTGATTTGAGTAACTCCTAAGATCCGCTTAATAAATAGATGAAATAGAATTTATTATATATGATACAAATTCAACTATTTAAAGATATGGAATTTAATGTAATAGTGGAAATCATTTTGACAAGGTACAACTTAAATATAATATGAACTCGCACTAGTAAAAATAATCATTTTTATTTGCACGAGAAGCATCAACATAAAATGCATGAATCTTGTTTTGTAATTCTAAAATGAAATCCCCTAATGTCCTAGGAAAAGCATATGATAATCATACACTAAATATTTTACATCGCTGTATATTTGTTCTAGCTGTTTAATGTAGTCTTTAATTGCCCATGTAGCCGAAGAAAAGTAAAATACAATAAAATAATGTTTAAATTCATCAAAAAAACAAGGTCAAAAAAGGGGAGTATGATCCTAACATGTTTAACAAATTTTGAATCTCTTTAATAACATGTTTCAACAATAAGTTAGAGAAATTCACCAGCTTCAATAATAAGTTAGTATGTCTCCAACTTAAAATCTCAAAATTTTCTCAAATTGTGTAATCAAAGACATACTCTATTGACAAAACAGTCATACTTAAGACATACATCAAACCTTGAGATTTTGTATAAATTGAAATGTCATAAATGTGCACACATGTAACATAGGAAGAATATCATGCTAACAAATAATCATTCAAATATTTATTATTTATCAAATAGATATATCTCAACCATAATGATTATCAAATATCACATAAATAAACTCCCACTAATCAAGTACATCAAAAGACCCCAAAATGCCCATGTTGTCAACATGTTTCTTAAAAGTTACAGGTCTATGTCCCTTGGTTAAAGAATTAGCAAGCATTGATTCAATATCAATATGTTTGATCACAAATGTCACATTTCTTCGTAGGATCGGTAACCTAAAGATATTTAATTTTCATTTGTTTAGACCCAATGGAATATTAGTTGTTCTTTGAGAAGAACACAACTACACTATTATCACAATAAATTGTTAATGGTCTAGAGATGAAATCAACAATCATAAGTTCTAAAATAAATTTCTTAGCTATATAGTTTGTGTTGCAGCTCCATAACAAGCAACAAATTCAGCTTGCATGGTAGAAGAAGCTGTGAGAGTTTGTTTAACACTCTTCCATACTATTGCTTCTCCAGTTAACATGAAAATATATTCTGAAGTGGATTTTAAATCATCCTGAAATCCAATAAAATCTGAATCTGAGTAACCAATCACCTTAAGACTATCAACTCTCCTATAAACAAGCATGTAATTTTTTGTTCTTTGCAAGTATCTCAAAACTTTCTTAGTTGCCATCCAATGATCTAATCCTGGTTTAGAAAAATGTCTGTCAAGAACACTAACTGTAAAAGCAATGTCAGGCCTGGTGCAAACCTGTGCATACATTAAACTGCTAACAACATTCACATAAGGTATATTCTTCATAGAATCCTCCTCAAGATCATTCTTGAGGCATTGAGTTGGACTAAAATTATCACCTTTCACAATAGGTACATCCCTAAACTTACAATTATGTATATTAAATCTTTCAAGTACACAATTTATATATGCCTTTTGAGAAAGTCCCAACAATCTACGACTCCTATCCCGACAAATCTGAATGTCTAACACAAAAGATGTTTCCCCAAGATTTTTCATGTCAAATATTTTGCACAACTATTGTTTAATCTTATGAAGTAAGCCCAAATTATTAATTGCAAGCAAAATATCATCAACATAAAAAATAAGAAAAATAAATTTGCTCTCACTGACCTTAAGATATACATTGATCTATCTTGTTCTCAACAAAATCAATAGAACTTACTATTTCATCAAATTTCAAGTATCACTGACGAGAAGCCTATTTGAGACCATAAATAGACTTTTTCAACTTGCACACTAATTATTTTTTTCCACTCTCCTTAAAACCCTCAGGCTGCATCATATAAACTTCTTCACTGAGCTCACAATTTAAGAAGGTTGTCTTCACATCCATCTAGTAAAGTTTTAGATCAAAATGAGCCACTAATGCCATGATGATCCTAAAAGAATCTTTAGTGGAAATAGGTGAGAAAGTTTCATTAAAATTTATACATTCCTTTTAGCTATACCTTTTTGCTACCAATCTAGCCTTAAATCTTTCAATCTTACTTCATCGTAGTTTTAAACACCTATTTGCAGCCAATGGATTTACATCCCTCAGGAAGTTCTACAAGTTCTTACACTTCATTGTGTGTCATAGAATGCATCTCATCTTTCATGGCACCTACCCACATATTAGACTAAAGACAAGTAATAGCATTATGGTATGTTATAGGATCAATAATATCACTAATATCATAATCACTTTTTTTAAGGTATACATAATATTTATTAGAAATAACAAGTCTCCTTGGTTTTGTAGACATTCTCAAGGAAATTTCAGTAGTAGACTCTAAAGGCTAAGTATAGGAACTGAAGGGTCAATTGAAATAACAATAGGATCAACAACTGGAGCATGAAAATTAATAACATAGGCAAGTATAATATTTTCTTGTACAACAGGTAAAAGAATAGAAACAAACTTATCTTGCTCATGCTCACTAACAAGCTACGAGCAACCAACATCAGCAACATCAAGCAATAGAAATTTCGTTGTTAAGGACTTAACAATTTTAATACCATGTGTAGGACAATAGAACCAGTATCTTTTCGAATGTTCTGGGTAATCTATGAAGAAATAACGAATAGTTTTAGAATCAGTCTTTTTCTTTAAAGGGTTATAGATTTTGACCTTAGTGAGACAATCTTAGACTCGAAAATGGTTAAATCTTGGTTTCCTATTGGTCAATAATTCAAAAGGTATTTTTGGAACAGATTTGCTAGGAACTCTATTAAGAATGTATGAAGTCGTTTTAATGGCTTCTCCTCAAAGATAATCATATCGGTTACACATACTCCTCATCATATCTTTAAGGGTGCGATTACCCCTTTCAGCTACACCATTCTGCTGGAGACTACCAGACATGGTATATTGGGTAACAATCCCACAATATTGCAAGTACTTAACAAACGGTCCTAAATGCTATCTAGATACGTCATGTTTGCAATAATACTCATCACCACGGTCAGACCTAATAATTTTGATGATTTTTCCTAATTGTTTCTCTACCTCAGTCTTAAAATTTTTTAACTTTTCATGAGCATCAGATTTTTTATTAATTAAATAAATATATTCATAACGAGAGAAATCATCAATAAATGTAATAAAATATTTATTTTCACACAAGGTACGTGAGTAAGGTCTACCGATGTCAGTGTGAATAATTTCTAAAAGATCTAGATTATGAGTTGCACTTTTTTTCTTAGTCTTGGTCAATTTACCTCTAATGCAGTCAACACAAGTTTTAAGGTCTCCAAAATCAAAGGGAGGAAGAATATCATTCTTTATTAATCTTTTCACTCTCTAGAAATGTGACCCAAACGTTTTATGCTACAATTGTGAAGATTTTTCTTTGATGAGAGTTCTTTTAGATACAACATTCATAATATTTGAAAGACCAAATTCATTATTGATAGCCAAACATATACTATATAGACTATTTGATAAAACACAATGACGAATAATTTTGGAATTGAAAGAAAATTGAGTTTTACCAGTACTAAAATTAAAATAATATCCAATTTTATTAAGTAAGAAAACTGAAATCAAATTCTGCCTAAATAACGGTACATAAAAATTATTTTCTCAAACAAGTTGAAAACCAATATGTAAATTCAACCTAACAATTCCTATAAACTCAATATGGATTTCATTATTATTTCCTACTTTAAGCTTGGCTTCCCCCTCACTTGGTCTCTGTGTGCTTGTGAATTTCTGCAAAGTCATGACAGCATAAACAAAAATTCCACTATCAATCTACTAAGAATTTAATGGAACATTAACTAAATTGGATTCAAAACAAACAAAGACTAGTGAATTACCTACTTCTTTATTCTTTTTTCTAACCAAGACTTGAATCGAGTGCACTCATTTTTCTTGTGACCTCGTTTCTTGCAAAAGTAACACTTGACATCTTTTTGAATGGCAGCCTTAGGACCTCCCACATGCTGACCAATACCTTGCATTTAAAAATTTTGACAATTCTTTGGAGCATTATGATTATGTTTTATATTATTTCCTTAATACCCACCTTTGAAACTAGATTTAGGCTGGAAAACAAACAAAAAAATTTCACTATTTTCTTTTCTAATTTTTTCTTCCTCGGAATCACACTTGGAGATAAGATCATTAATTGTCTAGGACTCATTTTGAGTATTATAGGCAGTTTTGATTTGACTATAATCAGGAGGCAAATAGTTAAGAGTGTGATGAACAATGAAATCATCAGAAATGACAATTTTAAAAGCTTTGAGTTTGGTTTGAATATGGACCATTCTTAGGGTATATTCCATAATACCATCTATATTGTTATATTTCATACTCGTTAATTCATTTATTAGGTCTTCAATTTCATTCTTATTGGATATCTTGTATCTCTCTCCTACAACAGTAAAGAACTCTTTGACATTCTTGGTTTCAGGCAAGCTACTCATAAGGTGTTCTGAGATAGACCTTTTCATGGCAATCATGCTCAGCTGATTATAAATTTCTCCCACTTTGCATAAATTTTTTTTTTCAAGGGAGCTCTCACTAATAGGTTAAGCACGTTCATTCTCTTTCAAGGCAAAATCTATATCAGCGATTCTCAAGACAAACTCAATATCTTGCTTCCATCTCTTATAATTAGAACTAGTGAAGACTTCAATGTTAATATTATTATTATTCACAATAAAAGAGACTGTTCAAGGTAACGAGAATATAAATAGTTACCAAAATTAGACAATAAATAATAAAATATGCTTTGAACATAATAAGTCATATTTTATTAAGAGAGTTCAAATACATCCTTACAAACTCCCCTTTGAGCAAATAATGCAATATGCTATAGGTCATCTCTTTCATGAAACTAATCAATGAGAATGCCCAAGTTTCAAAAAATTTATTCCCTTTTGGTAGATAAACCTTCTAGACTATTGCACCTCTACCACAATGTTTTATGACATCTCTAAATTGCAATACACAATAACCCCCTTTGGGCAGGTAATTTTATATTATAATTTAGAGACCATCTCGTAATAAAAACATGAGAAAAATCTACAAATTTCAATGAATGGATCATTTTGGTTGCAACCATCTATCTTAACTCATGAAATTTCTCAAACCGGGATATTATAACAGATTGCCCATAATTAAGTATCATGTGATCAATCAATATAAGGTACTAACCAATATGTATTTCTTTAGATCACTTATCATCAATCATTGTATTTAGGTCTCAATTCTATTTTTATTATTAAAATTAAGTAATTTAAATTCACATCTACCAAAATTTAATAAATGATATATAGATCATAAAAAAAATAAAATCATCGTATATATCACTATGGATTAAAATTAGAATTGTACCAACGCCCTCTATAAATTATAGTAATTCAATCAAAATTGCATCAATCATAAAAAAATAATTTATTCATATCAGTAATTTGTGTGGGTAAAGTCTATGTCTATTCGTCAACAAGACTCATAAATAATTAAAAATAAATGTAATAAGTTGAACGAATATGACATAATCAATAAAAGTTTTAACATATATTTTGCAACTATCAAACAAGCCCTTGTCACTTGTACGCATAGGCACAAAAAAAATAAATAAATTTTTTTTTGATCAAATTCGCAATCACCAGACAGGGATTTGTTATTGTACTAAGGCCATGTTTGATACAACTTAAAAACATGGCAATAAATAATCTATTAAGAACAAAAAAGTCAAACAAAAGATTTGTTTGATTGGAATCTTGAAAAATTTTGTTCAAAAAAGTGACAAAAAGCAACCCCCTTTTTTTTTTGGGAGGGGAGAGGGGGACTTGAACCCTTGACCTCAAGAAGGTAAATCCTTCTCAAGATAAGAAGTATCATTAGACCAAAGGTTCTTTGATACAACAAACAACCCTAGTCACCGACAACTTTTTAACAAAAGCCAAACAATTCTTGAGTGAAATCTTGAACATTTCATGTATATATATATATATATGATAACAAAGTTTTTCACGTGATTACAACCCTAGCCGCTGTCAACTTTTTTAGACAAAAAAAGCCAACGGACATTAATAGCAAGATCTCTCGTTTCAACCATGACCATCCTTGACCACCACTTAAAATCAAACGCAAAGCCGATAAAAATTAGTAGTAAAATTATACATAAATTTTATTGGATTCTAAATTCGTATATGATAAGTTCTGATAATTCATATATTAAATTTAGAACACATAAATTACAAGGTTTAGAACATATCTGTATGAGTCATGATGCTCAATTTTCGAATTTCTTTCACAAAAGGGCAAGTTCTTTCTTTATTTTTTCAAAGCAATAGACAGCTCTGAATGAGACAAACCAAATTAGAGTTATGAAGTGGAGATGAGACCTAACCTATTACTTATAATGAAATTTAATGGACTCTCCTATTATGAGTCACAATAGATTAAGACCTACATTTAACCGCCTTAACCAAATCAATTAAAAAGATGTAAATAAGCCCATCAAAATAGATCACTTAACAATATTGGGTTCATCTCATTGGATTATAAATTTAGCCCGTTTTTCACAAACTAAAAATTAACTATCAATTAATAGAAGTCCAATATGAAAAAAATTCTAACACAAGCCTTATGAGGATCAGAAAGGAATTTAGAATCTGTATATCTGACTAACTGTGGACCATTGGTTGATTGCTTTGAGTATAATAAACTCAAATATGCAATTCCACAAGATAGCGTAGAACATGTTTTATGTCATTCTAATGTCGTCGAGTTGGTGCAGAACTAAATTTTGCAAATAAGTTGACTGCAAATGTTATATCAAGCATAATACATTGTGCTAAGTATAACAAAGCACCAACTGCACAAAGGTATGGTATTTGAGGACCAAGAAACATTTCATTTTCCTCCATTGGATGAAGAGGGTCCTTATTGACATCAAGAGATCAAACAACTATTGGAGTACTTAACAGATATGATTTATCCATGCTAAACCACTTTAGGACCTTTTTCAATATAAGTTGTTTGATGAATAAGAATTTCGTTTAACGTATGTGCTCGATCTATAGGCCGAGACAGTATTTTGTTTTCCAAAATCTTTCATATCAAATTCTTTTTTCAAATATTTAGCAACTTTTATCTACTCTTCAGGAGTTCCAATTAGATTCATATCATGAACATATACTACAATGATGTTAAATCCAGATTTTGATTTCTTAATAAATACACATTGGCAAATGAGAATGTTAACATACATTTTTTTTACCAAGTACTCACTGAGACGATTATACCACATTCTTCCAGATTGTTTCAATCCATATAAGGATCGTCTTAGCTTAATTGGGTACATGTTGTGTGGTTTTGATGTGTTTGCTTTAGACAATTGCAATCCTTCAGGGACTTTCATATAAATATTAGTATCTGACTTTTTATATACAGTAACAACTTTCATAAGATGCATGTCAAGTCCTTCTGAGGCTACTAAACTAATAAGATACCGACATATAATTGCATCAATTACTGGTGAATATGTTTCTTCATAATCAATCCAAAGTTTCTGTAGGAACCCTTGCGCTAGTAGGCATGCTTTGTATTTTGTGATCTCTTTTTTTTCATTCATTTTTCTTACAAAAAATTCATTTATAACCAACAAATTTTATATTATTAGGTGTTAGGACTACAGGTCCAAACACTCCATGCTTTGCAAGAGAAATCAATTTCACTTGGATTGCTTTTTGCCATTTTGGCCAATCATGTTGATGTTGGCATTCATCTATTGTGCATGGTTTGAGATCATCATTCAAGATTTCAGTAACTACTAAAAAAGAAAATACATCACAGATGCTTATTTTTGTGCGATCTCAGATCTCTCCCGTATGTGCATAGTTAATCAATTTTTTTTTTCATTTGTAGATATTTGCATCTTTTCAGGGGTCTGTGTCATTTCAAGGACTTTTTTCTCTTTAGGGGGTATCATTTGAGATGATGTGGGTGCATATTTATTCTATAATTCAACAATTTCTTCAAGAGTTATATGTGATTACCTTTTGATTCTCATCTTCTGGGGAGCAGAATCTTTTGAACCCATGGGTCACCCACGCTTCAACCGTGTAGTTGATGATTCAATTGTTACCATATATTTTTCAATTGAAACATCAATCTTTGTCGGAGTGTTCATAGCTGACACATAAAACTTGTTTACTCTTGCTTCATTAGTAAATGCATCAGACAACTAATTAGCAATGTTTTGGAGGTGAATAATCATTTGTACCTCAGTTTTACATTGAGGAGTGCGTAGATTAAGATGAGACATATTTTTTTAAGTCCAAGAAAGCTCACACCATTCTTTAGAAGGTGACATATTTCCTTCCCCTAACGGCAGGAATACTGTCTCATCAAAATGACAATCTGAAAATCTTTCAGTAAAAACATCTCTTGTTAAAGGTTCAAGGTACCTAACAATTGAAAGTGAATCATACCCAACATAAATTCCTAGTTGACATTGTGGACCCATCTTAGTGCATTGCGGGGTTACCATTGGGACATATATATATATATATATATATATATATATATATATATATATATATATATATATATATATATATATATAGAACAACCAAATGTTCGCAAGTGAGAAATATCTGGAGGTTAACCAAGTACGAGTTGTATTGGAGAGTATTGATGGTAAGCAGTGGGTTGAATACGAACTAAGGTTGCTACATGTAATATTGCATGTCCCTCAACAGAAATTGGTAGCTTTGTTCTCATAAGTAAGGGTCGGGTAGTTAACTGAAGTCTTTTGATGAGAGACTCGACTAAACTATTTTGGGTATGGATGTGAGCAACTAGGTGCTCCACATCAATCCCAACAGATATGCAATAATAATCAAATAATTAAGATGTAAATTCAACAGTACTATTAAGACGAATTGTCTTGATTGGGTAATCTGGGAATTGCGCTCGTAATCAAATTCTTTGGGCAAGAAAACGAGCAAAAGCAACATTTTGAATAGATAATAAACAAAATGTGGCCATAGTGTTGAAGCGTCAATTAATACCATAAAATATTGAAATGGTCCACATGATGGGTGTATAGGTCCACCAATATCTCCTTGAATTCTCTATAGAAAAGTTGGGGATTCAACATTGACTTTTGTGGGAGATGGTCTAATAACTAATTGTCTTTGTGAACAAGCATCAAATGTATAATCACTCGGCAAAAGAATCTTTTGGTTCTTTAGAGGATGTCTATGTGAGTTATTGATGATTCAACACATCATTATTGACCCAGGGTGACCAAGTTGATCATGTCAAAGTACAAAAGTCTTTAAATTAGAGAGCTTCTGGCTCATCATATTGTTTGCTTCAATCGTTCTTATGGTTGTGCAATACAACCTAGAAGAGAAAATAGAAAGTTTATTTAATATAAGCTCCATACCAGAAACAATTGACGTGATATAAAGATATTCTCTATTATTATCATTTATTGTCTCAATATGAAATCCATTACGACGTATATCTTTGAAAATTAGCATGTTTCTTCTAGATTTGACTGAATATAACGCGTTGTTGATATGGATTTTTGTTCCATTTGGTAACATGATAATAGCTCTTCTGGAGCTTTCAATCAAGTTTGTAAAACCCGATATTGTATTTACATTAGCTTCAACTAATGTTAAGTTGAAGAAAAATCTTTTATGTTGAAAGATTGTATGGCTTGTGCCACTGTTTACTAGACATGCATCTTCACCATTCATTTTAGAATTGAATAGTTGATAAATAAGATCTATTCCTTTTTATTCGTAAAAACAAAGTCACAATAAGTTTAAATAGAAATAAAACATCAAAAAGTAAAAATAAAAATAAAAATAAATTCATGCCCAACATCTTATAAAGATAATATGATAAGAAAAATAACACTAATCGATTTGGACATTTCCATCACTGATAAAATGATCAATTTTGCCATTAGGATCGACAAAAAAATCAGAAACATCAAGGTGAGTTATGTCAATTGGATAAGAAACATCAAGGCAAGAAAGATCTACTAGTTCATGGTGATAAATGAAATTTGTTTCTGCATTTCTTCTTTTTCTTTTATGGATACCTAGTAAAGGTCCACCAAATGCTTGGGCGTATGACAGGTATGTGACTAATGTCCTTTTATACTAAACCTATGACAAACTTCTTCATAATTCTTGGGCGGTTTATTCAACAAACCTTTCCCTTAATGTTGCTTTGCATTTTTGTTTGCCCAGCCCACTTTTGGTGGTGAGGTGCACTATTATGACCACGGTGTCGATTATCGTTTCGACTACGACTACCGTTTTTACCACGATCATGGTATGAGGTGGCATTCGCTTCAGGGAATGCTGTAAAATCAATTGAGTGAGATTCATGATTTTTCATCAAAAACTCGTTATTTTGTTCAGCCACAACAAGACATGATATCAGGTTAGAGTATTTAGTAAACCTGCACTCTCTATATTGCTCATGCAGGAGCACATTAGAGGCGTGAAAAGTAGAGAATTTTTTCTCTAACATGTCTTTATCAGTAATTGTTTCTCCATATGGTGTCAATTGTGAGCAGATTTTAAATAGTGTCTAATTATAATCGCTCACCTTTTTAAAATCTTGAAACCTCAGGTGCATCAATTTATGTTGAGCATTTGGAAGTATAACGATCTTTTGGTGGACATACTGTTCCTTTAATGGAAAATACTATGTAACTCAAATTTACCTCTCAAATGAAGGGGACCATTGGATGAGTGGGTCCCATCAACTTTTTAAATGAGACCCACTGATCGAATTGTCTCTTTTCATTTGGGAAACAAATTTGGATTACAAATTTGAATTACTTAGCATTGCTCTCCTTTAATTTATCCTAAAGGACAAGTGAATCATTTTTTGTAAGATATTCGTTTTTCAATCTTTCATGAAGGTGATGACAAATAAATATCATTGTCTTTGCGCGATCCTGCAGGGATGCGGTATTTCTTATTTTGATAGTATCACCAAGATTCATGACTGTCAAGTGGATATCAGCATCAAGAATCCAAGAAAGATAGTTATTAGCATGAAATATCAAGAGCGACAATCTCAAGTTTTGTGATGTTCAACTTGGTCTAAATATGATTAAAAAAAAACATATTTAGAATTGAAAGGAAAAATAACATAGGTAATAATCTCTGCATGTAAGTATACAATATAACATGAATGAATAAATAGTGAATAAAAAAAAAATTGTCCATGTAATATTTCGTTAATAAAATATTTAATGAACTAATCTATCTATGATTGCAAATCATTATAAATAAAACTAAAAGACGATGAATAAATTATCAATAAACATTTAAAATTGATTTAGACAAATCTCTTCTGGAGCTTGTATTATCACATGCAATTTATCGAAAAACTTTCGGGGGCTTAGTTCATAAAATTAAAACAACACCACACCAATAATAGTAAAACTTCAATCAAAATAGATATAAGGAAAGAATACAAAACGAATATAATATTAATTATAGTAATAATATTTACCACTTATCGCAAAAACTCAAATTTTCAGTTCTGTATGACTTGAAATGAATATTCCCTTTATAAGAGAAAAAACAAGAAAGATAGAGTCCCTGATAACGTGTTGTGAAAGGAAGAGAAATATATAAACTTACAAAGATAATGTAGAGAATATACATATGTCAGAAAATGAACTTTTTAACTTGTATATTTCTTGGTGAGGACCTCATTTTTTAGGCTTCAAATCATAATGATAATCAAATACAATATTAACTCTATGCAAAGTTATAGAGTCAAATATTAGCACAATAGTAGGCCAACATTCATTCATATTTATATACAATATATTTACAAAAATGTCAAATTTTTAAATAGCAAATAACTAGGTAATAGTATAACATTGGACAATGCTACATGGACCTTATCACATTAGATCTAGATCCTCTCTCAGTTCAGATTTTGTCGATCCGTCAAGTTTAATCATCAAACACCTAAAATTCAACAAGTGTGACCTAACCGATTAAAATTGCTCCAAGTCGACAAAACTCGAAATCGAAATGATACAAATCCATCTTCTAAAACCTATTACAATCAAAAGTACCTAGTAATCTCGGATCTCCATCTTCAGAACTCGTCCGACCGGCGATTCTCGTACCAATATATACAACTCAACCCTACCAACACCTCAGCAATGGCAGCCTCTGTCTTCTCTCTATCCGAAAAATGTAATGTCTGTAATAACAACACCGACGGCTTCGAATCAAAGTTCATCTTCACAAAATTCTTCTCCATCTGCCACTTCACCGTATGGTGAGCCAGCGGCGCTAGCCACCCCATTATCGCCGCCAACGCCTCCCTCCACCCCTCCGCTAACGACTCATCGTCTTCCATGTGATGACTCCTCACATTCTTCCTCAGCTTTGATCGGACTAACATTTTCAGATTCTCCGGCAACATCTCGTACAAGTTTTCACGTTCATCATGGTCTATCGTCACCGGCGAGTTCAAGTACATCTCCGCCAAGAGTATTACATTTGCGTACCGGAAGGCCAGCCCAGAACCACCCACCGTCGATGGGCTCGCTGCGTGAAGAACTCTATTATTCTTCACAAACCCCTCAGACCCATAACCATTATCTTCAGATAAGAACAGAATTGATCTTCGGCTATAGAATCGGACCAAACTGGACTTAGAACTTGTTGGGATGGGTCCGGATCGTGAACAAACTTGTTCTTTCGTTGGTTCTGTAAGGCAAACTGGGGTCATCTCTCTTTTTCGTGGAGAAAGAACATTACGCAACGTAATTGCAGGTAGAACTGGAATATATGGACCGAAGACAACACACATTCGAGCATAAACAATTAATACAAGGCGTGCCATTAGACCAACACTTTTATCAAACGACTTGCTCCATAAGGACGTTTCTCTGAAATGGCGAACCTGTTTTCTCTGGTTCGCGATCTGCTGATAGAGAATGTCAAAGTTCATCTTCTCCGATTCTATCGTAGTGCAATTCTTCTTCCATTGAGTTACCTTTTGCTCTGATATCGCCAATTCCGTGAGAGATTCCAATGATGCATACAAACCCGACGTTGCCGATATCAATCTCTCCATTTTCTGGACTTTTTTCTCTATCTCTTTCGACCCATATTCTAATTTTGCCAAATCAATATAACCCATTTTGAGATCTGTGTATACGAGGTCGAATTTTTTCAAGCCAAAGTCTGCGCACTTGTGGCCTGATCGAGCCACCGCGGCTACGACCTTATCAAGATCTTCTAGCCTCTCGGCGCAGGCGAGGCTGAATAGGAAGGCTTCATCTTTGGAGTTCAAGTAGGCGACACCTTCGGATTTCATGACCACTTTTCTGAGCTTGAAGATTTCTTCGTCAGAAAGAGATCTATATAGGGAGACTAAACGTGACATGGTTTTTGCAGTTTCGAACGCAAGGATGCCGAGATGGGTGGCCTTCTTGGATTCGGCGGAGAGAGAGGGGATGAGGTGGTGGCCGACGCGTGAGCCCATTTCTGAGAACCATCCCATGGTGGTCACAGCAACCATGGGAAAAGCTTGATTGCGTTATCTTTGGGTAATGCTTTGTTGATTGAATCGTTGATAGAGCGTTAAGGTTTTAGGGCGGTGAGTGGTGGGGGAAGTGGAGGGTATTTGAAGGAGATATGGTGGTGGGGCAGAGCAGCTTGGGAGTAACTTCATGGAGGGGTTGCAAACACGCGTTTGGACAGTTGGATTTGCAGAGGAAGAAACGGGATAACGACAAGTCGGTGCAATTGTGAAAGTTGTGAAAGGGAAAATGGATACATCTGGACACGGAAGAGAGAGAGGACGAATTTGATTAAGTTCCAAAGATGAGATAGAGAGAGAGAGAAAGAGATTTGACTGCCAGGTTGGAAAAATCCCCTTAAGTCGGTTAGAAACTATTGGATCACATAACTCCCCGGATATGATTTGTGAATAAATTCTTTTTATTAATTATTTTATTCTTTAATTATAGTTTGTTTAATTTTTTTATAATGTGTTTTACTTATTTTTTCCTTTTGGAAGGGTTTGGGTGCTGAGGCAGCCATGATTATACCCCCCGGCCTATTGATCCCCCATTAGAGTTGCTTCCATCCATCCAAACAAACAATTCAGTATTTTTGTTTTCTTTGAGTTGTTTCTTTCTTTTGTTTACATTTTTTTTGCACAATCAAATGTTTAAGCAACGTTAATTCCCATTAGGATCACTAATTGAATAGTGACCTAGTACCGTGTTAGTACTGTTTCCAGTGAAGAGCAGATGTTTCATTTCTTATTATTATTTAAAATATCCCGTAATCTACTCCCATAATATAAATATGCGATTCTTGTTGGAGATTTAAGCGGGAACAAGTCTTACCATTGAATTGTCTATGACCATAATAATTTTTTTTTACGGTGAATATATCATGGTTATAACAATAAATGAGAGACACCATTAAGAGAAAAAACTATTCAATATGATGGTTATGTCACATCATTACTGATGTGATAACTACCTCTTGGTACCTCGAGAGAAGAAATCGTATTTTTTTTTTTTTTTTTTGGTATAATGGAAAGTTTAAATTATTAGACTAAGAAAGTCTAACAAAAGCAATACTAGCAAGATCTGCCTCAGGTAATCAATTAAACTTCATTGGCAGTGTGCCAAACTTGACAAATTTATCCAGTTGACGTTCTCCCATACTTGCAAGGGTGTCTGCACATTGATTTCCTCCATGCAGCGAATGGCTGATTTGGCTATTGCTTTCTCTCAGCAGTTTCCTGCATTTGGCGATTAACATTTTGCTTGCACGACACATTTCTTGAGTTTACGAGAGAAAAGTGTATGCCTCGTAAGCATTAGTCTCTATTTCTGATGATACACAAATTGATATTGTGTAAAATTAACAGTCAAAGAATATGAACAGGTGCAGTCAATGCAGAATAAACAAGCAATTAATGATAAAACAGTAAATAATTAGTCAACATAGAGATTTATAGTGGTTCAGTTCGGGTGACCTACTCCGCTCTCGGAAACGGCAGCGGTGACCTGAATCTTTTATTGATAAATAATATCACTGGGAAAGTATGCTTCTGGAGTATTACAGTGCTTAAAGAAAGAGAGAGGAATGTGTATACGGGGAGGTGTAGAGACTTCAGAGGCGTGCTCTCAATACTGAATGGGTGTACATTATATAGTGAAGGAAAGACGGTGATGTGAGTGAGAAGTTTTCCACAATTTTAGTAAGTACAATCTTAGTAGGATTTGATTTTCGTATCCCGATATTCTTTCTCTCGTACTGGTTTGGACTTACTAAGTTATTCAAGAAAGGTCTCAACCTATTCACCAGAAGCTTTGTAAGAATCTTATAGCTGGCATAACACAAACTAATTGGTCTAAATTGAGGAATGTGAGTTGAATTTTCAATTTTAGGTATCAGAGTTATCCGAGTTGAGTTTAACTCCTTAGGGAAAACCCCATTACCTATGACTTCCTTAATCCGTTGACACATAGAATTCCCAACAATTCCCCAATATTTCTAATAAAAGTAAGCATGCAGGCCTTTTGGCCCGGGGGCGTTTTGTCCTTTTAACGTATGTATAGGTTTCTTAACTTATTTCATTAGTGACTGGGCTTTCCAATAGATTCTTCTCACTCTTAGTGACCCTAGCTTGATACCTAAATTAGTATTGTATGGTGCTAATCCAATTTCTTCCTCAAAAGGGTCTCTAAAACATTTCACAATTTCATAAAGAGTAATGTTACACTGACCAAATTTTAAGACTAAATTGAAGTCCAAATGACATGAAAGTTGACTTGGGCTTCTTTCATTGGTGTCATGTCATTTAGGTCTCAATAAAAACTTTAAATAATCAGCTGTCATGTCATTTGGGTTTCAAATTTGATTTCAAAATTTGGTCAGTCTAGCATTAATGTTTCATAAATGATCTCATTTTGATTCGTCATCCAAACTCCTTGGTCATTTTAATTGTTTAAGGTATGTTTCTTTTCCTTCTAATAATTATAGATAGGTTAAAAAAAAAATTAGGCCATATTTGGTTTGCATTTTAGAAAATATTTTCTATATTCAGAAATAGTTTCTAAAAGAAAAGCTATTTGATCAGTTATTTTTTGTTTTTCTTTTTTTTTTTTAAAATTGAGAACAAAAATTTCAGAGATTTAGGTTGTGCTTGGTAATGCATTATTTTTGTTTTTGTTTTTTTTTTTATTTTGTGATGCGTTTCTGTTTTTTTAGCAACTCTGTTTTAAAAACAAGGCCAAAAAAAAACATTTTCAAAAACAGGAAAAAATGGGAACACGCGCTTTGAAAAGTGGGATTTTAATGAAGTCCATCCATCGAACCCTATTAGCATAAAAAATCATATTTTCTTGGTGAAAATATTTAAACCCCAATTTTCGCCGACCTTCTCTCTCTACAAAACAACGCTAATCTCTTTCTCTTTGTGCAACCAATGGTCATCTCTGTCTCTCTCTTAGTTGGAAAACGATCAAGAAGGCTCAGATTTGCTCATCTCGTGGTCGATTTGGTGGTGAATTTTCGGTGGTTAGGTGGTCGGTTTGGTGGTGGGTATTCAGGAGTGGTGAGCGGTGGGATTTCAGAGGGTTTGGTGGTGGTTTTCAGGGATTATGGGTGGTTGTGTGGTGGGTTTTTGGGTTTTTGGTGGTGAGTTTTGGGTGGGGGATTTTCAAAGGGTTTGTTGTCTTTCAGAGGTTATGGGTGGTGGTTTTCTGGGGGGATTTAGGGTTTTTGGGGGTTGGATGGTGGATTTTCGGGGTGTTTGATGGTTGTTTTTAGAGGTTATAGAGTGGTTTTTCGGTGGTGTTGGGTAGTGCATCCCTAAAATGCTTTTGAGAAACAACTTATTTTGAATTAAAAAAATAAACCAAAACAACTATAATACCAAATATGTCTTTTATTTTTGTTTTCATTATTTTTTAAATATAAATGACTATCAAACATGTTTTATATTTTTAATTTTTATCACAGAAAAAATAAAAATTAGTTATATTTGATTTTTTTATTTAAAAAAATATAAACACAGACAAGTTACCAAATGCACACTTAGAACACAAGTCAGAGATGTTTTATGTGTTTTTGGAAACAACTTTTTTAAAATTTAGAAAACACCATCACCACCACACTTCCATCATGTCCATCACACCACCATCACCACCAAAACCACCACCAAGTCTACCACACTACCACCACCACACTGCCACTACCACCATATTTCTGTTTTTTTGAGTTACTGTCTAGATAAATTTTACTATTTTTCATTCCATAGAACTGTTTTTGAAATCATATAATAAATAAGTTTTATGATACAAAAAACATCAAAAAGATATTTGTATCTCTAAAAACAATATCTAAAAATAATTTTTGAGAAAAGTTTTAAAAAAGTATTTTTTGATATTTTTATATTACAATACTTGTTTGGTAATATGATTTTGAAAATAGTTTTAAAGTACACAAAATAGTAAAGCCTTTTTGGACAGTAATCCATAAAACTAATTTTTAACTTTCTCTTCGATACCTCTATTATTCCTATGTGACTTATGCGAGTGCAGACAATACAAGTCTACTTGATCAACCCTTTTGCAAGCAAAGCATACCGATTGCAAGCACTCATATTCCGCCTTGAACAGCTTCCCCCCCCCCCCCCAAAACCCAAATTATAGTGGGAGATTAGTGGTTTGGACAAATCCCTGTCCACATAACCTGGTGCAAATTTTTCTATTTCAACCGTTGACTATTTTGATGGGTTTACCTAAAGCCTTTGATATTTTGAAGAATGTCTTTTCTTCATAATACTCTAATGGTAGTTCAGGCAAATCTAATTTAGGGTGCTAATGAGATCTCTTGGGCCACAGACAAAATGAAATCTGGCTCCCATTTGCGGACAGTGAGATAATGGTTTATGATTACCTAGGGACCTCCTGTAGCAACCTTAGAACAATCCCTTTTCATATGAAAATTGAACAGATAATAACCATAATCCAAATCAATAACCTCAAAACCCCAAATATTCCAATCATTGATACAAAGCATTTTATATCCGATATTCCTTCCATGTAATTTTACTATCAAGCCATCCTTCCACCTATTTTTGATTCTCTGTAGTGTTTTCTTAGCCAGTTTGATTTTTGGGCAAGTTTCATCTGAAGTATCTAAAACTGTGGTATCATTTGATATTACACAGTACAGAGAATCAAGCTACAAGACGTCTAAGCACAAATATAGAAAAGGACTGATTTGTAATTACACTAGTTTCCTTCTTTTCTATTCATTTGTAAATACATTTTCTATTATTAGCTAGCTTCCATTGACAGTACAGAGTTGATTAGTTTGTTACACAGGAGGGATATAAATACCCACAACATTACGTATAGTGGATTCATTGAGGAATATACAAAAAAAATTTCCTTCATCCTTTGTGTACTGCTCTCTGCTTTTCCTTTTCACCATTACGATTTCTGTCATGGTATCAAGAGCCTGAGAGCCACCCATGGAGGATTTCGAAAGGTTCCGACAGTTTTTCCTCTAACAATCCCAAAAATTCCTCTGCTCTTTCAGACCAAATATCAAACACCTTTCGTGCCACAAACATGGCCAAATACCTGAAACTCATAGACTTTAGCAACCCATTGCGGTTGGACAACGACGACAATACTGCCGTCGTTCTGGTCACTGACTTGCTTACCAGCGATAACTTCCCCACTTGGTCCCGTGCGATGAGAAGAGCTCTTTGTGCCAAAAATTAAATCTGCTTCATCATTGGTTTCATTTCTCAACCAACAGACTCTGATGATCCTCTTCTTGACTTATGGGAACACTGCAACGATATGGTGGTTCATGGCTTCAGAACTCTATAAGCCCCTCCGTCAGATTCAGTGTTGCTTTCGTAGACAATGCCCGTGACCTTTGGCTCGATCTTTAGGACTATTTCTCCCATCAAAATGGACCTCGTATTTACCAGCTCAAGAAGACCCTTGTCAGCCTTTAACAAGAATCTGACACTGTAAGTGTATATTACATAAGGCTTAAATCTCTTTGGGATGAGTTACTTATTTATGACCCAATTTTAGTTTGCTCTTGTGGATCGATGAAAACTCTCTCAGACCAATACCAATGGGACTATGTCTTTCAATTTTTGATAGGTTTAAATGACACATATTCCCCTATTTGAGACCAGATAATGCTCTTCGATCCCCTCTCACCCATCACAAAAGTCTTTTCTCTCATTCAACAGCAAGAACACCACTATCAAATGACCCACACTTCAAACCCATCTGACTCCATGGCCTTTGCCAATCACAAATCATACCAATTTCCTACTCGTAATCCATCTCAACATGAATCAACGAAAGACTGAGCCTACTGTTCTCACTGCAAGATCACATGACACTCTTTTGAAACTTGTTTCAAGGTTGGTAACGCTGAGGCCCCCATCTGTTCTCATTGCAACATGTCTGGTCATACAATGGAGAAGTGTTACAAGCTCCATGGCCACCCCCCTAGACACAAACTTTTCAATAAATCTCAGAGATCAAATGCTTTTACTGTTCAACTTGCTCATATGGACTCTAACCATGATAACTCCAGTGATAGTCGAATAGATCTTACTCAGGCACAATATCAGCAATTAATGGCATTACTTCAACCACTGTAGCCCTCCACCATTGCCTAGTCCCCTGCCAACTAGATTCAATCAGTCATTCCTCCTAAGTCAACTCCTCACATTTCTAATATTTCAAATTGTTTATCCACCTGCACACACAATCATTCATTCCCACAAGAAATTACTTGGATAATTGACACCGGTGCGACTGACCATAAGGTCTATTGTCCTTTTTTTTTTTTAACACTATTATTCTCCAGTTTCTCACTCTGTTAAGTTACAAATGGCACAACTGCACCTATTACACACACGGACATAGTTCACTTAACACCCTCACTTCACCTCACTGAAGTCTTGTGTGTTCTTTTCTTTAGTTTTAATTTAATTTTAGCCAAGAAGTTGGCTGCCAATCTCACCTATTGTCTAGTTTTTTCTCTAATTTTTGCCTTATTCAGGACCTTTCATCTTGGACAACGATTAGGAAGGGTGAAGTGAAGAATGATCTATATCACCTGC
>CAUOFW020006935.1:5626-20933 GCA_963454935.2 Ilex paraguariensis
TTTTTTTTTTTTGATAATTAAAAAAGGGGTAGGGGCAAGGAAGAGCGCTCAACGACCACCACGTTAAGCCCTCACTGGTGAGATCATAAGGCCTCTGACCTCATCTCCAACACCTCTCGGGACCAGACCTAGCTAGACTAACATAGTGGCCTACTATCGAGCCCTAATGGGGACTCCAGAATTCGAACTGCCAACCTGTGGGTGAGGAGTAAGGTATAATACGTTGTGGTCAATGGAGTGATACTCGCATTTAATGTTGCAATGAGTCTCATCATTAAATGCATGCTACTGATCACAATAGCACAAGTGTTTTGTTTATGAACTTTTTCTACTTTGGCATAGAGAGTGAGGAGATGGTAGTGTATAGATAATAAACATTTAAGCTTTAATTGCGAAAAATTGTTTTTTGGTTTTTTTTTAAGACCTTCTAAATAGTGTTATCAAAATTGGACTGGACCAAACCGACCAATTAGACCGACTAAACTGTGAATCGGGACCTAAAACAATTCAATTCTACCTAAGGAATCAAACTGCCTAAGAATCGTGAAACTGGCCGATTTTGGACAAGAACCATGAATCGGACGAATTTTGTAAACCAAACGATTGGAAATTCGAGTCAAGCGAAGAACAACCACTCCATCTCTCTAAATCAGGCAACTTGAAGGCTTGATTCTCCTCCTTTCTTTGGTCTTCCTCTTCCTCAAGCGATGAACAATGACAGCTCAGGTGACAACTCCTCTGTTCGATCCCCTCTGGCTCAGGCGACAACTCAAGCCTCTCTCTATCTTTCTCTCTCTCTCTCTCCATTGAATCTTACTGATATTGTTATATATATGTTTTATAGATGTTATATGAATGTTATGATAGATGTGTATATGTATGTCATATTAATGTACTAGTTATTGTCTATGCCTGAAGACACACAGTAATAAAAAAATGGTCAACAATAAATATTTGTATTCACACCCAAAATCAAATCACAAACATAGAGGAGAGAGAAAAGAATTTAAACACCGGTTGTAGTGAGGGTGATAGGTGGTGGATGGCAGTGGTGGTGGTAGGAGACGATGATGGTTGTGATGGGCGGCAACGACTGTGGCAGTGGTGGTAGGTGTGGTGGAGGTGGAGGTGGGTGATAGTGGCTGGCGACAATAGTGGGCGACGACGGGTGATGGTGGGAAACAATAGGATGGTGGTGGGTGGAAACGATAATAGTGAGATGATGGTAGTAGTAGTAATAAATATAAGAATAATGATGAGTGGCGGTGAGTGGTGGTGGTGATGATGGTGATGGAGGCGGTGCGATAGTGGGAGTAGTGGCAACAATGGTGGTAGTGGTGATGGTCGTGGGGCGGNCTTCGGTGGAAGGACTCCAATCTTGATTATTTAATGTTTTGTTGATTATGACAACTATATTTATAGGGATAAAATATTATAACACAAACTAGTTCAAAGAATATTTGGACTATCCTGTTAGATGTGGGATTCTCACATGCATGTAGTGTCCCAACTCATCCTTATAGTGGGTTGGGAAGAGAAGACAGCTGTGTCGGTGGAGCTGGCAAGGGTGATGTGGTGGACCTAGTGACAAGGTCATATAGTACAGTACAAAAGACCTGTTAACTGATCTTTCTTTGAATATTTTGGGTAACTAATTGATCCAATCATTTCTTGCTGTTTACCTAAGGTATTAGTTATTTTTTGTGCTTGAAGATACGGAGTAATAAAAAAAATGGTCAGCATATTTGTATTCACATTCAAAATCAAATCACAAATATAGACGAGAGATAAAAAAATTTAATCACTGATTATAATGGGTGTGAGCAGTGGTAGTGGTGGTGGGCTTCAATAGTGATGGTAGGAGACAGTGATGGTTATGGTGGATAAGGCGACGATCATTATGGTGATAGCAACCGTGGGTAGCAATAGTGATGGTGGTGGTAGATTTTGAGTGACGATGATGATAGTGGTAGCTGTGGATGGCAACGATAGTGGCAGTGGGTGTGGGTGGTGGTGGATGATCGTGATGGTGGTTGGCAATGGTGGTGGTGGGACGCGACGGTGGTGGTGGGCAGTGATAATGGTGATGGTGGGCAACGATGGGTGGTGGTGAATGATAGCGGTGGTAAGTGTGGTGGGGGTAGGTGACAGTGGGTGGCTGCAGTGGTAGACAATAATAGGTGGTGATGGTAGGTGTGGTGAGCGTAAGTGATAGTGGCTGGTGGCAATATGGTGGACGACGATGGGTAGTGATGGGTGCTGACGGTAGGCGATGGTAGTAGTGAGATGATGATAGTAATGGTAATAAATATAAAAATAAAATAACGATGATAGTATGTGATGGCCATAGACAACGATGATAACAATCGGTGGTGGGTTGGCGATGGTGGTGGTAGTTGTGATGGTTATAGGGGTGGTAGTAGGGCGATAGGGTGCAAAAGTAACGGTGGTGATACTGGTACGATACGACAACGATGGTGGTGAGACGGTGGTGACAATGGTATTGATGATGGTGGTTTTAGTGGTGGGCGGTGGTGGTGGGGGCAATGGAAGTGGTGATGATGGTGGTAGCGGCGGTGGTTGAGTGGTAGGTATGGTAGGGTGGCGATAGTGATGGTAGCGGCGACGATGGTGGTGGGAGTGGTGGTAATGGTGGTGGTAGTAGTGGTAGTGATAGTAATGGAGCGGTGGAGATAGTGGTAGTAGAGTTAGTGGTAGGGCGATTCCAAACACTACTTTTTTAAAAAAAAATACTTATGAGAAATAATTTCTAGAAATATTTTTGAAAAATCACACCAAACACACCCTTAAGAACCTATTTTTTCTATTAAATTTGGGGTATTAATATTAGCCGTCGAATTAATTTTAAAGTAAAATTTAAAAATATTTCAACCACAAATAGTAAAAGTTATTTTGTTTATTTTTTTAGATTTAAATTGTATTGTACTTTATTATATAGATTACTCATTTTACTCCATTGCACTTTTTTTTGTCTCTCTAATACAGCGATTTCAAGTAGGGTGAGACTACTATAAAGAGATGTTATTTTTTGATATCGTAATCAACTTATTGTAAAATGAGGGTGAGATTTTAATTGAATATAAATAAGTTTTTACTAACTACATAATTTGAGGGTATTTATAACTAATACTAGGACAAATCGGAGATTTTTAAAATCTTACATAGGGGCCGGTAATCACCCTGCCATATGTTCTATATCCACCATTGGTTGTACTTGAAATTGTAAAAGCAATCAGCAACTACAGTTGGTGAAATCTTTCTGTTTATGCCTATTTTGTTTATATGATTGCCAATTCATGCAGTGGGGTCTTTTGTTGAGTATAATGATTCAATGGTGGCCATAATAATCTTCATCCCAACAAAGAGGCGAGAACTCGGGAACAAGATGAATCGACCACAAAGACTTCAATGCATTTGATTCCTTTTATTCTTCTATGTTATTGTGAATTGAAAGAATTCGTAAAAATGAAACTATGACAAATTGACGATTTGCAGTTAAAGACGGTATGACTCTAGGTACTACATGTAAAAACTTTCAAATTTTTGATCTGATATATAATCCGATATCATGAGTGATGGACCAACGGTGTTGTATGAGGGTATTTTTCAAATTTTTTGTAAGGGAATCAGTTCAATGCACTTGTATTTTTTGTTTTTGGTTGTTTTCCTTTCTTTATGTAAAGGGTAGACATTCCTTTCGTCTTATCAAAAGCAAGAAATAAAAAAAGGCCAAAACATGCTGACCGTAGTGGGTTGGGCAAAGAAGATGGGTTGCGCCGGTGAAGCCGGCAAGGGTAATGTGGTGGAGCTAAGTGACATGGTCATTACAGTGAAAAAGACCAGTCAACTGATCTCTTTGAATGTTTTGGGTAACTAAATGGTGAAGATTACATTGCCTTGAGCTTTCAATTTGAATATTTCTAAGCATATGGGGTCCAATCGTTCTCTGCCGTTCAAGGAAGGTCGTTTTAAGGGTATTATCCATTTAACTTCATTGTAATTTTTGTTTCTCTGTGTGTAGTTTTGATATGAATTTTGGCTTTTGTTTTAACTCTCATTGCAGGGCTTCTTCCCATGACTGTTAAGACATGTCAACTATTCCAAGTAAGGTAAAATTACTACACCCAAATGTTATTTTCGGTACCGAAATAAAGTTGCTATAAAGTAATTACGGGAAAGATTTCAACTCAAACTATTCAGTTTTTTAACAAAATAAAGTTAAACCCTCAGGGTAGTCAAGCCTATCCTCTTGCCAAAAAGAGGTCTTAAGTTCGATATTTCTCAAACCCCTAGAGACTATTTGGTAAAAGGGTATGGGGGGGCTTGACAAGAGAGATTTGAAAAAAATAGTCCAAATGACCCTCAAATCTCATGTTTGAATTGAAAATTCAATCTCGAGTTTTTAAATTCGACTCGTAACTAGCCCGAAGAATATATCCAAGATCATGAGTTTCATCAAATTTAGGGACGGGGATGAATTTGAGAAGATAAGTTAAGGGGTTAAGATGCAAAAAATAATTGTACCCCTTAACATAGGTATGAATTGAATTAATTAAAGGTAAAATAGTCATTTACAAGATAAATAGTTGTTAATAATTATGATATATCCGTGGGTCTTACATTTGCATGTGTTGCATACCAAACATAGAAATGAACCGAATTGAATGTTGAATCTAATCTTTATAAAGAGGGATTTGAGTTTGAAAAAGTTTGGAGAAACTAATCCAATCCCTTCCCCAAAATTCATCCAAATAAGTCCCTAAAGGGTCAGTCACCCTTATTTCTTAGGGGATATGTCATTAAACTAGTTCGAGTTATGGTGATCGATTCAAAGTTCGAAGGAGTAGTTGACGCAAGTCTAAACACCATGTAACAAAAATAAAATAAAATAAAATAAAATACAGTTAAATGAGAATGCTTTAAACTTTTTTTGTCCTAACCTGGTGTTGTTTAGTGCAACATGAGCCAAAAACCTATAAATTTCAATAGGAACATTACGTATTATTTCAAACTACAAATAAATAATGAGGGCGATCTTGCAAATCTATATAATAAAGTAGTTTATAATTTAAATCTCAATAAACAA
Organism: Ilex paraguariensis; assembly: GCA_963454935.2. Taxonomy (NCBI): domain Eukaryota; kingdom Viridiplantae; phylum Streptophyta; class Magnoliopsida; order Aquifoliales; family Aquifoliaceae; genus Ilex; species Ilex paraguariensis. Next base: position 10,734 of record CAUOFW020006935.1, read on the forward strand.
AATAACTTTTGCAATTCGTGTTTGAGATAGTTTTAAATTTTACTTTAAATTTAATTTAACAGTTAATATTAACACTCTAAATTTAATAGGGAAAATAGGGATCTAAGGGTGTGTTTGAAGTGACTTTTTTTAAAAAAATTAATATTTTTTAAAAAAATTAATATTTGCAACCTCTCCACCACCACCTGTATCACCGTCACCCCCATTACCACCACCACCACTGCCAATGTTATTGTCGCAACAATCATCACTGTCATCGCCACCACTACTACCACCGTTATTATCGCCGCCACCACTACCGTTATCGTCGCCTCCACCACCGCTCCCGCAACCACCATCGCTCCCACCATCATTGCAATCGCCACCACCACCGTCGCCGTCTCCACCATCGCCACCCCCACCACCACCAAAGCACCATCACCACCACCATCACCATCATTGCCACTGCAGCCACCATCACCATCGTTGTCGTCACTGTCACTGTCACCACCACCGCCACGCCCACCACCATCGCCACCGTTACCACCACCATTGTCATCGTCGTCATTACCACCACCATTGTCGTCGCTGTCACCATCACCACTATCACCACCTCTCACTTTCACTATAAATTGATGCTTAAATTTATTTATCTCTTTTTTATATTTGTAATTTGATTTTAGATATGAATATAAATATATTTATTTTTTATTATTATGTGCCTTCAGTCACATATAATAACTAATTCTTAAATAAATTACATAACGGATGGTATTTATAACTAATAGTACGAAGAATAGGAAATTTTTTAATTTATTGGTAGGGGGAATTACCCAGCCCCGTGTCCTACATCTATCATTGGTTGTACTTGAAATTGCAAAGCAATCAAACAAGTACAGTAGGTGACATCTTCATATCTTTATGCCAATTTTGTTTAAATGTCGCCAATTCATGTGGCAGGGTGCTTTGCTGAGTATGATGGTTCAATGGTGACCATTTGGTTTTGATACAAAAATAAAAAAGAGCCATGCTATTTGAATTTAATTGATTAATCTAAAATATCATAATTATAAAATATTGACAATGAATTTCAATAGTTTTAAAAATTTGATATTAATCCATGGATTATGATTCGTTAATAAATTAGGTTTAAATAGTATTAATAAAATTAAATTAAAAAAACCTAATCCCAAAAAAGAGACAAAAAATTGTGACCAAAATGAACCGGCGAGAAATTGTGACCAAAATAAAAATCTACGTAAAACTATTCCAATTAAATGTATTAATTTATGTCCTCAAATTAGTTTTCTATAGTATTGCTCTATTTTTTTTTTTTATCAAATAAGGGTGTTTGACCTATTAAAAAATGTTCTTGTTTGCAACCCAAAAATAATAGTTTTTAACATTAAAAGATAATCCAAGTAACAGGAATGAACTATAAATTTAAATATCTTGAGTTCAAATTTTAATAATTTTTTAGAGTCTGAGGTATTTTATCTTTATGAATATCTTAATCTTGACTTAGATAATTTACTTTTGATCACGTTTTGACCGCTGAACCAAAAGGAAAAACGATAAACGGTAGTTCTTGAGATAGGCAGGATTGAAATCAAAATCAGAGAAAAAAAAAGATGGTTTGAAATTATCTATTTAAATCGAGGGCACTAAAGTAATTAACCCCAAAAATATTATTCATGACATTGATGAAGACTCACATAAAAATATATAATAACCAACTAATTAAGCCTATCATCGCAGTAGGCCATCATAGTTGACAATCTTTCATTGTCATTTTCTATAAAACCCTTAAAGCCAATCACTTCCTAGCTATGCTGTCTCTTATTTCATCTCTTTCCTCTCTCCAAACTCACTTAAATTCCAACGCCGCTTCATACCCAAAAAATCCAGACACAAACAAATTTTGCATAGTAGTAATCTACTTAGCTTAGCTATGGCCATGGTTGTCAATGGCATCATTGCTGACCTTAATTTATCCTGTTATGCCGCCACCACCACCACTACTACCACTTTCTTCACCACTACTACTAACACTCCTACGATCTCTATAGATGGTGATCGGGGCTGCAACTGGAACGACTGGTCGCCGGTAGTCGACTGGCACACTATTTCAGGTGGTCACGACGACGACTTCCAAAACCTCGTTGAATCGATGATGGATGATAACACCGGGCTACACCACCCATATAGGTTTAACCGAGAAGGGTACAACTCAGTATTGTCCCCAGAACCAATGATAGTGGATGATAAAAGAAACGACACCGAAGATTGTAAAGGGCTAAGGCTTGTCCACCTCCTGATGGCCGCGGCGGAGGCGCTGACTGGAGTCAACAAGAGCCGTGACCTAGCTCGGGTGATACTGTTCCGGCTCAAAGAGTTGGTATCTCCTAGTCCAAACAACGGCACCAACATGGAGAGGTTGGCGGCGTATTTTACCGAGGCCCTGCAGGGTTTGCTAGAAGGTGCCAGTAATGGTGTGCACGGTAAGCATATGTTCAGTAGTGGACCCCACCATCGGGATGATCATCATCAGACGGACATCCTTGCTGCGTTTCAGCTATTACAAGACATGGCCCCTTATGTTAAGTTTGGACACTTCACAGCCAATCAGGCCATTTTAGAAGCTGTGGCACATGATAGGAGAGTCCATATAGTAGACTATGATATAATGGAGGGGATCCAATGGGCCTCATTGATGCAAGCTTTGGTGTCAAGAAAGGATGGGGCCCTGGCCCCACATCTGAGGATCACAGCGATATCAAGGGGTGGGCCCAATCGTCGATCAATCGGGAGCGTCCAAGAGACAGGGCGTCGATTGGTTGCATTCGCGGCATCCATTGGCCAATCATTCTCCTTTCATCAATGTAAGTTGAACTTTGATGAAACCTTTAGACCGTCAACTGTGAAGTTGATTAAAGGGGAGGCTCTTGTTATCAATTGTATGCTCAACTTACCCCACTTCAACTATCGTGCACCGGATTCGGTAGCTTCGTTTTTATCCGGATCAAAGACCTTAAATCCAAGACTAGTGACCCTAGTGGAGGAGGAGATGCGACCCATGGGGGACGGAGGGTTTATGAGTCGGTTCATGAATTATTTGCATCATTACTCAGCGGTCTATGATTCGCTCCAAGCAGGGTTCCCAATGCAAAATCACGCTTGTGCATTGGTGGAGCGGGTCTTCTTGGGGCCCCGTATATCCAGGTCATTGGCCCAGATCTACCGTGGGCGGGGGGGTGACAACGAGGGGTGCTCATGGGGGCAGTTGTTGGGTGCCACGGGGTTCCATCAAGTTAACATAAGCTTTGCAAATCATTGTCAGGCAAAGTTGTTGTTGGGACTTTTCAATGATGGCTATAGGGTGGAGGAATTGGCCAACAATAAACTGGTTTTAGGATGGAAATCTCGGCGTTTACTCTCGGCTTCTATTTGGACTTTACCGGAGCCTGATATATAAATTACTAGTTTCTCTTTTTGCCCAATTGTTTAGTATTGATTTTTTTTCTCTTTCTAGTAACTTGATTAATTTTTGGGCACATTTTTGTAAAAAGTTGACTCAAAATGTAGGATTAAACTTGTACATAGAAGCAAAATGTTTCTACTTCGATTTAGAATGCGATGCGAACCGTAAATATCGTGAGCTTACGAAATGTTCCCTCTGATCAGTTTGGATGGACATCAATATTACTTTGAAAATGCAAGTCATATATAGAAATATATATGCAACTCTAAAGAACTGTTCTTCACCAGTTTATGATCTTTCTCTATACTATAATTCAAAACCAAACTACCACTTTGGTTTCACACTCATTTTCTTAACATACTCTCTCTCTCTTGGGGGGGGATGATTGTGTGATGACTAGAGTTCTTCAATTGTGTTAACAGCACACTAAATGCAACAAATAACACAAAATTCAAGTTTTAGAGTTTCCTAATCTTGTAAGAAAATTTTTAAATAAGGCATAACCATCGACTCATTAATCTAGTCCTCAAAACTAGGATAACTTTTGTACAAACCGCGATCTTAAAAGCAACAAAAAATTCTTACTCATTTACCTACTCCTCAAAACTAAATACCCTTTGTTAAGTCATGATTTTGAAAATAACAAAAAAAGTTCTAAATTATTCTTGCAATTCTCAATGCTAAATAACCTCTGTGCAAGTCATGATTTTAAAAGCGACCAAAAGTTCTATAGTGAATTCAATATAATTATAAGGGTCAATTAGCAAATACTACATAAACCCTAGATCCATTCTTACACACTTAATATAAATTTAAAACAAAAGTAACCAATCCTATAGAGCCACTTTCCACCACATTGTCGGCATAGGAAAAAAAAAAGAAGTATATTCAAGTTCAAACTTGTAACATAGAGAGAGAGAAATGATTGGTGGCTGGTTGGCATATCCCTCTCCTCCATGCTTTAGAGCTGTCTTTCATTTGGGAGAATCACAAAAAAATATGAAGATTCCTCAAACGTGCTCTTCAGAACAAACCTTAACTCTAAAATATTTATTCCAACAACAACCAATTCAAAAATTTTATATATAGCATGATACCTCGTGGTGTCCTCAGCATTTCTCATTTTAAAAAAATTTTCCATTTGTTTAATGGGCATCATCATATAGACTTTTTGGACAACATCGTCAGCAATTGCATACATATTTACCTATATATTTTTACATATCTAGATTTTTATACACATTACATAAACTTTGAAAATAAAAATTAAGTATCTATCCCTTGTATCATCGACGGGTCATAAGCTTTTTGACTTAATTGCAATAATATGATAACGGAGATTATATCAATAATGAGAAAATCTACAGTATCGTACCATCGATTTTCACTTTTTATGAGTAATGTTATAACTTTTAAATGAGAAATTATAATTATTCAAGGGAAAACTATGATCGATTACAGATACCTATGATCGATCTTGAAAACTTTGGTATCGATCCAACCTTTCTTGATCGACCATACCCTCTAAAATTATAGCTTACACATTAAAAAGTTATAATTTTACTGCCAATAGTACCGTAAACTTTTCCATCAATAATTATTGCGTTCAGATCTATTTTGTTGCAATAGAGCAGAATTATATGCCCTAGGCCCAGTAGTTCCTTCAAGATAGGGCTTAGGCCTGCTCCAAGTCCATTATCCAGCCCAAAACTCAGCCCATTAGTCCAACCGTTAGAACCCACCCGTTTGTCCACCCACTTTATTTAAAGAAAAAAATTAACCATGAAAAATTAGGTGGCATATTCCTTTAAAAGAAAAGGTTATTTACTTAAATATTAAGTTGAGTAATCTACGGTATTATTCTTTATTCATTATTTGCTTAAATGCTAAATAATTTCTCTCAAATCAAATTATTTATTATTATTATATATATATACACATAACAAAAAAAAAGGCCCACCTGCGAGGCTTGACCAATAATCTACCTCTACTCAAAGTCCAATTCGGTCCGATTTGCCTAATAATTTACCCAGGTAAAGACTTGGGTTTACACTACCCAGGCCTAACCCAAAAAAATTTATACAGGCCTAGGCTGACCCTACTCATGGACACCCACGCTCAGATCTAATCTCGAATCAAGAACCAACGCCGCCATAAATCAGACCTAGACCATAGACTCGAGCTCGAACTTGATGTCAACCTGTCCAACCTTGGACTCAGACCCAGAACGGGGACGAACCACCCAAATCGAATGAGACCTGGCCCCAACCTCAGACCCATACTTGACCCAACTCCCAAGCCCTGACCCAATAATTAAAATTTTGTTTTAATGCATTATTCGGTCACCTATGAAACGAAAAAGTTTTAAAAATATTTTAGAAATGTTTCGGAAACATAATGAAAATAAATAAAAATTTAGAATTTTATTTTAAAAAAATCTAAAATATTGGTCAAACTATTTCAAAAACGTCTTAAAACATCTCAAAAAAATCTAAAATATTAGTGAAAATATGTCGAAACATTTTGAAAAAATTTGAAACACCATGAAACATTTCAAAATACCTCAAACTTTTCGAAACATTTTTATTTTTACAGGCCTAGGCCGACCCTATGGACACCCACACTCAGATCTAATCTCAAATCAAGAACCAAAGCCGCCATAAATCAGACCTAGACCTACACTCGAGCTCGAACTTGAGGTCGACCTGTCCAACCTTGGACTCAGACCCAGAACGGGAACGAACCAACCAAATCGAATCAGACCTGGCCCCAACCTCAGACCCATACTTGACCCAACTCCCAAGCCCTGACCCAATAATTAAAATTTTGTTTTAATGCATTATTCGGTCACCTATGAAACAAAAAAGTTTTAAAAATATTTTAGAAACGTTTCGGAAACATAATGAAAATAAATAAAAATTTAGAATTTTATTTTAAAAAAATCTAAAATATTGGTCAAACTATTGAAAAAATTTGAAACACCTTGAAACATTTCAAAATACCTCAAAGTGTTGTAATTTTAATTCAATCAATGGTTCATTTTTATCTCCTCAGAAACAAAAACATTTCGGCCGTTTTTACAATTTCAAAATGATCTTTTGATTTTGGCTCAGAATCAACCTATACACTGGACCTAGATCTAGACATAACCTTGAACATAAATACTTCCTAAGACTCAAAACTAGATTCTGGATACTACCCCATACTTGTCCTAAATTTGAACCTTGACCGTGGACCCATAGCCCGACCCCAAATAGAGATGGTGGTGGTGGCAACGATGGTGGTTGTCATTTATACTTGTGACGAGAGGTGGTAGTTGAAAATATAAAATATTACCAATATATTATGGAATGACAAATCCTAAATTTAGTGGAATTAGGCATTGCATGAAGAATTTTCACTACCACACTAACAGGAGGACATTACAAAGTAATTATAATTTCATTTACATACCTCATTATTACCTATTCAACTCGCTATTGTTTTTCTTTGTTTTATCAAGTAATTGCGATTGGTTGAAGGACAAACATATTCTACTGTTGCAAAATAAAAGAAATTATTAATATCTCCTATGCTTTGGTTTCAAAGTACACATAAATCCTTTCTAATTTCTCAATAATATACAATTTGTTTGTCAAAACGGTTCAAGCTTCCACTAATAATTAAATGCAATCACTTTTTGGTTTTTGTTTCTGAGGCTTGACCAATAATCTACCCCTACTCAAATTCCGATTCAACCCGGTTTGCCTGATAATTCACCCAGATAAGGACTTAGACTTACCCTACTCAGACCTAGCCCAAAAACATTTTTACAGGCCTAGGCCGACCCTATGTACACCCACACTCAGATCTAATCTCGAATCAAGAACCAAAGCCGCCATAAATCAGACCTAGACCCTACACTCGAGCTCGAACTTGAGGTCGACCTGTCCAACCTTGGACTCAGACCCAGAACGGGGACGAACCAACCAAATCGAATCAGACTTGGCCCCAACCTTAGACCCATACTTGACCCAACTCCCAAGCCCTGACCCAATAATTAAAATTTTGTTTTAATGCATTATTCGGTCACCTATGAAACAAAAAAGTTTTAAAAATATTTTAGAAACGTTTCGGAAACATAATGAAAATAAATAAAAATTTAGAATTTTATTTTAAAAAAATCTAAAATATTGGTCAAACTATTGAAAAAATTTGAAACACCTTGAAACATTTCAAAATACCTCAAAGTGTTGTAATTTTGATTCAATCAATGGTTCATTTTTATCTCCTCAGAAAAAAAAATATTTCGGCCGTTTTTACAATTTCAAAATGATCTTTTGATTTTGGTTCAGAATCAACCTATACACTGGACCTAGATCTAGACCTAACCTCGAACATAAATACTTCCTAAGACTCAAAACTAGATTCTGGATACTACCCCATACTTGTCCTAAATTTGAACCTTGACCGTGGACCCATAGCCCGACCCCAAATAGAGATGGTGGTGGTGGCAACGATGGTGGTTGCCATTTATACTTGTGACGAGAGGTGGTAGTTGAAAATAGAAAATATTACCAATATATTATGGAATGACAAATCTTAAATTTAGTGGAATTAGGCATTGCATGAAGAATTTTCACTACCACACTAACAGGAGGACATTACAAAGTAATTATAATTTCATTTACATACCTCATTATTACCTATTCAACTCGCTATTGTTTTTCTTTGTTTTATCAAGTAATTGCGATTGGTTGAAGGACAAACATATTCTACTGTTGCAAAATAAAAGAAATTATTAATATCTCCTATGCTTTGGTTTCAAAGTACACATAAATCCTTTCTAATTTCTTAATAATATACAATTTGTTTGTCAAAACGGTTCAAGCTTCCACTAATAATTAAATGCAATCACTTTTTGGTTTTTGTCGTTGAGATATCTAACGGGCTCGGTTCACATCCAGCCAGAATTATAGATCAAACTCAGAATTATGGATTAAACCTAACTTAGAGGGATACAGGGCAGGGCCACCACATGAGGAAGGAAGTTAGGTCAGGTCAACCGCACCATCTTGAGAGAGTCAGGTCAGCTGCGTCATGGCAAGAGACTCAGTTCACAACTGACATGTGAGGAGATCCCTTGGGCCACACATGTCACCACCTCTATGGAATTATTTCGTCTATTACAAGAAAAGTGTCACCGCCACCGAACTACCTCACCTGTTACGAGAAAGACGCTTCAATTTTTTACGAGAAAGACGCCTCAATCTGTTAAAAGGCGCCTATAAATTGTAAGTCTCACCTACACAAAGTGGGTATCTCTTACATCTGAGCACTCTATACTCTTTGAGAAATAAAACACTCAGATTATCGTAGTCTTTTATAGTGAAATAAGTCACTCTGACCAAACCACTTAATTTGTGTTTGTTTGTATTGAGTCTCCTTCTCAATTATTGCATTAAATACTTGACAGGTGATACGTAAACACATTTTGTGCATCATCAATATCAATATATAATCTTACTCAAACTTTCAAAGCAAATTTCCATTAATTGTTAAAATCAAAACATTAGATAGGATGAATATCACAAATGTTTTCACTTTGACTTATTTGACAAAAAATCTAAATTAGTTGACAATTTCTATTGGAAGTTAGAAACTCAATTAATCCATCAAAGAAACTCAATAAAATTATACTGTTGCACTTTGATAACTATAACTGTGGTGACAACATAGGTATTGTAATGAAGCTAAAATTTTCTGGAACTATGTTAAAAAAAAAAAAAAAAGTTTAAGACTACATTGTCCTAATACAAATTTAATAAGATCTGCTATTATTTCAAATGCAAAAATAAAACTCTAACAAATTTTTCTACACATAACTGATGATATCCTTTCACTGGGGAGAGAATTTGAAACTCTTTGCCACTTACATTGGCCCCAGGCCCCAAACAAAGCAAAAGAGAAATGTCCCCTAGCCCATGAGTCAACTGCAGTGGGAAATTTCTTCTCTTTGTTTCAAATCTGGTGATGATCATTGATCGCCAATTGAATCCAACTATCATTTTTTTGATCGATGATGAAGTGATGTCGTTTGCACTTATTTGCAGGCTTCTTTAATTAAATGATATTTTGAAGGCCGACACCTATTATAATATAATAATATGATTTACTTTTAAAGTTCAAACAAATTGATCGATTGAAATAGGAAATTCTTAATATAATAAAACAAATTCCACCAAAAAAAAGATTGCCAAATTAAACAGTCCAAAAATTATGGGAAAAGGAAATTTTAGTAAAGGAGAAATTTAAAAATTGTTAATGTATGTCCAGATATAATACATTTCCAGGAAAAAGTACTTATATATAAAAGATTTTAATCAATGTATTTTCTCACAATTAAGTAGTTTAAAAGATACAGGCATGTTTGGATTCCAGCTCAAAAAATAGTATTCGAAAACAGTTTTTAAAAAGACCTTAAAAAAAATATGTTTTAATATTTTTTGGGTCGCATAACTTATTTGATTATACGATTCTAAAAATAATTACGCGGAACAGAAAATAATAAAACTTGTTTGAACAATAACTCATAAAACAATGAAAACAAAAATACCGTTTGGATTGACTGTTTCATATACAAAATTTTCAGATTATTAACTTCTTATACAAGTTCTAATATAATAATACAAGTTGAAAATCAAGACCAAAACACATTGCAAGGATCATTTAAATTAATGTAAAAGGGATGGGTTGCAGAC
>CAUOFW020006935.1:33874-120589 GCA_963454935.2 Ilex paraguariensis
TGTTGGGTAGCCTGCAAAGGAGGGAAAAAGGCGTATCACAAAAATGGAAAGCGAGAGAGAAGAAACCAAAGCAAAAATGAACTTACCACCAGGGAATTCTGGATGATAGAGCAGAACAACACGTTCGTTGATCGCCCCCTGTGAGTCGCCATATCAGCCTCGAAATGCAATGTCTCACTCACTGCATTGGCGACATGAGGGTCCAGCAAAATGGAGTTATCAACCCTGATCACTCGGTTCATGTGATCGGTGGCTCGGGGGTTCCACTCCGCGGCTTCCACTGTCGACGGAGGGGAAGGGAGAGTCTGCTGCTGCTGTTGTTGCTGCTGCTGTTGTTGTTGCTGTTGTCGTTGTTGTTGTTGCTGTTGCGGAGGAGCAGGGGGTAACCCACGGCCTCTCCCGCTTTGCTGCTGAGCGGGAGATGCCCTGGATCCTCTGCCGAGGCCATCGTGCCTATGCTTGACCCTTCTCTCCTCCTCTACCTGAGGATCCCGGTCACGCACTTGACCCCGACTGAGAACCCTTGAGGATGGGGTGGAACTGGTCCCTGCAGATGGGGCGCCGTCGGTCGTTCCTCGTCCCCTCCTGGCAGCAAGAGCTTGCCTCTGCCTCAGGAACCCCAGGTCAATGCGAGGCGTGCTGGACATCGCGACCTCGAGGGCGTCCTCGGCGTCTAAAGATTGTAGAACTTGGAAGTCTGGCCACAAGTCTCCTCCCGAAGTCCCCACCTCGGCGTCCGAAGGAACAACGTCCTCTCTGACCCCGAGCTCTTCAACTACTCCCTCTACCTCTGCCTCCGAAGCCCGATCAGGGTCTTCCTCCAAGTTTTCCTCGACCTCCTGCCTCGCCGCCTGATCGAAGAGTTCAGGCCACCGCGAAGGGTTAAAAAGCTGAGGAAGCTGTGAAAATTTCTTATACCCGGGGGTGTAATTTAACAGGATGTGGGCAGCCCGGGCGAACCCGTTGTCACCAGTAAATCTCCAAACCGTGACTAGGTCGGCAAAGTTCAACAGCGACCGAGGGGGAGGAGCTGTTTCCCGAGCAGAGATATCTGCACAAACAAAAAAGTATTCATGAGCATCGGAAGTCTAGAGAACAAAATAATAAACCCGAAGGAACCGACGTACTTGTCGTTCTCCATTCCAGGGGGCATAACAAGCCGTTATACTCGGGACCAAAACCTCTCTGCCAAGATCCCTTGAAAATAAGAATATTGTCCTTGTACCCCTTGTCCGAGTCGGGAAGATGAGTTACAAGGTACATGGAGGGGTCCCTAGCTTTGAGGTAGAAGTGTTGGTGAGGCATGACTCTCAAGAGGGCATAACAAAAAAAGAGATCGTTCAGCCCGATATTTACCCCGAGGCGCCTATTAAGCTCTAAGACCCCCATAATGATTCTGAAGACATTAAGGCAACACTGTCCGGGGAAGAGGCGGAAATGAGAGAGGAACTGAAGAAGTAAAGGGGGTAAAGGAAACATAATTCCTCCCTCTATTATGGCCTTGGTATAAAACGGCATAGCATCCTCGGCCCCGAGGGTAGGAAGGTGCACCACCGAATCATAATCCTCTATGTCTACGCAAGGGGGAATGCCGTACTTGACCTTAAACCTATTAATCTGCTCACCGCCCTTTACTTTATACTTCCCCGACCCCGAAGAACCAGCCTGAGGATTCTCGGGAGCAGGGCGACGACGAGGCATCTCTAAAAAAGTGAGAAAGTGGAGGGTGTTTGTCCTTAAAAATCCCTGAGGAAGCTTTCCGAGGATTAGGTATCAACCGGAGACACCTCCAGTCATCGGAAAACAAAAAGGGATAGGAGGAAGAAAAGAAGAAAGATACTAGAACTCACCCGAATGTCAAACGGAGTTTTTTTTGGAAAACTTTAAAGCGACTCCTTCCAGAAAGTTCAGAAACAACGATGGGTCTGCTGGCCTTAGGACTTTAAGGAAGAATGGGCAGTTGACGATGGAAGAGGAAAGAGATCTCCGGCGAAGATTCAGGAAAAGACTCTCTTAAGGAAGTTCGGAATGGCGAAACAAGAAAATGGAAGAGGAGCCCCATTTATATAGGGGTTGTTTCATCATTGGGCACAAAAAACGAAACGGCGCATTTAATGCACACGACATCCCAAGCCAGGGAAAGCGGCTCGAGGCAGTGATGAAGCATTGGTGGTTGTTGGGAAACCCTTCGTCTCCTTACGACGCGTGCCCTCGGTGTCAGAAGATCGAAGGCTGGGGGGCAGTTGATGGGACTTTTCTGAAATGCTCCATGATGAAGACACGTGTCCTCGGTATTACCAAAACACTGTTGCTAAGATCAAGCACCATCGACGCATAAAGGTCCTCGCCCCCGAGGTACTCCTCATATAGGATCATGGTATTCAGTACGTTTTACAACCGACACGTAGCCTCGGTCTGATATGGTACCTCGGTCGGTGTCCCTCCCTCGGTTCCAAGATGAGCCTTTCCTCGGTGCCGAGGTGTACCCCGTCCTGGACGCCTCCTCTACTCCAGGATAAGCTATTGACGTACAGGTCATTAGCCTAGGCTAGTCTAGGCTATTCATCATGACCTCGTCTTACACAATTAGTGTCAGAACGTACTGGAATGCAGGGGCCACAGCCAATGGGGGATGGACGCGTGGCATATGATATCACATCAAAGACAGAGAAACCGCATGCCGTTGCTGACACGCGACTTGGGAAAGCAAACGATTAATTACACCATTCCCTTGATGAGACCGCATTCAATGCGGTAAGGCTCGGAAATGAAAGACAATAAATGCTCCTAATACAGAGCATTTATTGCATCCTCCCCGAGAGGAGTACATTGTACCGTCGGCATCCCGATGACCCAGCATTGATTGCTCGGGACCCCGAGCAGTTAAGAAGAGAAGACATTCCTCATCAGAATCAGTGCGCACACTGCCTGTACCTAATGATCACCTACTGACTACACTGACAGCAATCATGAGCTTTTGAGGTATAAATACTCCTTGCAAAAGGCAAGACGGGTATGCAACAAAAAACTCTTTACTACAATACACACTCAGTGTTTTCTCCTTCCTCTCTCTTTCTCAAAGACTGACTAGATCGTCGGAGGGGATACGCCGGAAAACACTCCGGCGCCCTTCTAACTTGTTCTTCTTTGTTCCAGGAACCTCTTTCAGCCTTACTGGATCGTTCTTCCGCTCCCCCAGGGTCTCCCGTTGCCGTTCCAGGTTACCACCGGACCTCGCAGGTTGTTCCAAGCAGCGTGGTTGGTCACTCAACTGGCTCACTCGAGTTCACCAAGGGAGAGATCTGTTCTCGTTTTTTATATTGTGCAGGATCTTGCACGCACAACTTCATATACAAGTTCTAATATAATAATACAAGTTGAAAATCAAGACCAAAACACATTGCAAGGATCATTTAAATTAATGTAAAAGGGATGGGTTGCAGACGCCCCCCCCCCGGTTTGTTTGTTTAAGGAAATTTTCTAAAATATGTCTTCAGTCTAGCTAACCACGAAAAAAATCGAAGAGTTTTATCGATTCCCCTGAAGCAACGGCAAAAATCAAAGAATTTTTTTTTTGTAACCGAGAAATTCGCAAACAAGTGTTGATCTAAGCTAGCTAACCTAGTAGCTTTTAATATTTATAGGTGTGTGCATGATAAGGAGTTCTGAACTACCCACACATGCTCACTCGGGAGTATGTTCTGTAAAATTAATTATAATTTTAAGCATATATTTATAAATGGAATTAATAAAAATTGCTACTGAATTTTTATTTTTTTTACCAAAGCAACAAATATTAAAATTATGATGTGAGCAAAATAAGTATGAGTAGTGTAATCTAAAATTCTAATAAAGCATGCAAACAGTAAATATATAAATACAAAACATGTATAAACATGCAATTTATATAAATTAAATTAATCGATTTGGAATGAGCTGGTCTGCGAGTTCGAGAGGCGTGTGATCACTGTCCTAAAGCAGCTGAGTCTCCCCACATGAGGGTACTGACGAACATCAGCGACTCCAAGATCCAACTCAGACGCTCGCAGCAGTACCTTCTCAATGATCACATCCATTGTAAGGTTGAAATGAACTTGATTCGAATCGAGTTGCCCAAAAATGAAAAATGATAATTGAAGAGGAAGACCAAGTGTAAAGGAAATAGTTGAAAAGGTAGGCAATTGTACAAAATGAAATGAGGAATTAGAGTCTCCTGGAATGAGCAATAAGACAAACACTTAGAGAGGATTTCGTTATTTTCTCAGAAGTTATCTCAACAGCCTTTTATATAGTGAATTGTGTGTATAACGTACACATGAACTATTCAATTTTTTTTTCCTTTTAGCCGTTTGGCACATGATGTATTTTCTATGGTTTTCAATGACTTTCAATGACTTGGCACATGCTGACTTTTCAATGATTTGTAACCTACAATGATATATTTTAAATGAATTTGATTATTTGGCTTAAATAACTATAAAACCAAATTTAAGGTCAATAAAAATTATTTTTTAATATACACACTAAATAGGACCAAAAATTTGCAATTGAAATTTACTATTTAAATATAATTAAAATAGAAATTCAATAAAAGTTTTAAAAACTTAATTTTATTCTTACAATATCCCACAAGTTTTTGAAACTTCAAAGTATCTCAAATATTTTGTATATACTTTAATAAAGAAAATATGGGCAACTATAATACTGTGCAATAGGTGTAGGTATCTCCCGGACTTGAATCTCACTTAGTGTTAACAATTTTCCTCTAAAAGATTCTAGTGACCAAAGGCTTGAACTAGATCCTTTGGATAAGAGTTCAACATGTCACATACACAGTATCGATATTGGTCAAGATTCGTGGGTCAGTGCTACTAATGGTCTTGCACTTGATTTTGATTCTCATGAAAGTTTCTAGAGAATAGTCCAACTTTCATAGTCGCGGCCTCACGACTACTCTCACTTAAGTGAGCCCTCCAAGGGTACATGTGTACAATATCCTGCAGGAGTGTTCCTGCCTCGGTCTCATTCAGGGTAAAACTTTTCTTTACTGTCACACTACATATACACTTCTGCCATAGGGATGAGCAGAAAAATATCTCCTCTTGGATATTTTTTAAATAACAGTGTTAATGAGTCACGCAGTATGAATTGTTTCTACTAATTGAACTTCCTTCATAGGGTCCCCAATCACAGAAGTTGGGTTACCTCCCTAGGTGACTCCCTTGTGGTCTTAAGCTCATCCCCCTCGACAGTTATGAGACAATTTTTTTCGAAAGCCCTTTAGTTAGCTGATTAGCTATATTAAGTTCAGACTTCACAAAGTCTAGTGAGATTATGCTTTTACTTAACATTTTCTTTATTGATTTATATTTCACTTGTATATATCTATTCATATTTTTATTATTATGATTTTGCTTCACAAGCTCAATCACTGTTTTACTATCACAGTGTAATGAAATGACAGGTATGGATGTTTCCACTAGAGGTATCTCTAGTAATAAATTCTTTATCCACTCCGCCTCAGCACACATGGTATCTAAGGCTATAAGTTCTGACTCCATAGTACTTCTTGATATTAGGGTTTGTTTTTTAGATCCCCAAGATATGGCTGCTCCTCCTAACAAAAAGACATAACCAGTAGTGGATTTTATATCTAAACTATCAATGATCCAATTTGTATCACTAAAGTCCTCAACTACACTAGGAACTCCACTATAACACAAAGAGTAGTGTAAAGTTCCTTTAAGATATTTAAAGACTCTCTCTAAGGCAACCCAATGCTCTTTACTCAGACTATGTATATATCTATTTAGTCTCCCTACAACATACGAGATATTAGGTCTAGACTTATTTGTTATGTATAATAAAGATCCAATTATTTGTGAGTACTTCAATTGTGAAATTGGTTCTCCTTTATTTTTCTTCAAATGTACATGAGGATCATATGGTGTTGACACAGACTTACTATCATAAAACCCAAACTTTTTCAACATTTTCTCTATGGTGCTAGACTGACTTAAAGATATTCTATTAGATGTTTTTTCTATTTTCATTCCCAAGACTACATAGACTTCTCCCAAGTCTTTCATATCAAACTTAGTAGATAAATAAGATTTAACATCATTAACGACCTCCAAGTTTGTCCCAAAAATTAGTATATCATCTACATAGAGACATAAAATCACACAACCAACATTAATATTCTTGTAGTATAAACATTTATCACTTTCATTAATTTGAAAACCATACTCTAGAATTATTTTATCAAACTTCTCATGCCACTGTTTGGGAGCTTGTTTAAGCCCATATAAAGACTTCACTAACTTACAAACCTTATGTTCTTGTCCTTTTACCATAAACCCCTCAGGTTGTTCCATATATATCTCTTCATCTAAATCCCCATTTAGAAAAGCGGTTTTAACATCCATTTGATGTATTATTAAGTTATGGATAGATGCTAGGGCTACTAGGATTCTAATGATAGTAATACTAATCACAGGCGAGTATGTATCAAAATAATCTATCCCTTTCTTTTGAGTAAATCTTTTAGCCACCAATCTAGCTTTATATTTATCTATACTCCCATTAGGTTTTAGTTTCTTCTTAAATATCCACTTACACCCAATAGCTTTGCTTCCAGAAGGCAATTCTACTATCTCCCAAGTATTATTAAGCAATATAGATTCAATCTCACTATTAATAGCCTCCTTCCAAAAAGGTGCATCTATAGAGGACATAGCTTCTTTATATGTCGTTGACTCTCTTTCTACTAGAAAAGTAAAAAATTNTCTCACTATTAATAGCCTCCTTCCAAAAAGGTGCATCTATAGAGGACATAGTTTCTTTACATGTCGTTGGCTCTCTTTCTACTAGAAAAGTAAAAAATTCTTCTCCTAAGTCCTTCTTTATTCTTGGTCTTGTACTTCTCCTTAGCTCTACATGTTGTTCTATATTTTTCTCTATGGGAGCAATAGAACTAGTAGAAGGTTGATTACTAGTTGAAGGTGTTTCTCTTACTTGACTAGGCATTGCATTTTTAAAAGGAAAAATATCTTCAAAAAATATAGCATCTCTAAATTCAATTATAGTATTGTTCCACTAATTTTCGAGTTAATAACTAAGAATCTATTAGCGCTACTATTTTGGGCATATCCTATAAAGACGGTGTCTACGATTTTAGGACCTATTTTCTTTCTTTTTGGTTTGGGAATAGCTACCTTAGCTAAACACCCCCACATTTTCATAATACTAAGGTTAGGAACTCTTCCCTTCCATATCTCATATGGAATTTTTTCATTATCTTTAACATATACTCTATTCAAAATGAAACAAGCACCAAGTATAGCTACCCCCCACAAATTCTCAGATAAGCTGGAACTAGTCAACATTGAATTTACCATATCCATTAAGGTTCTATTATTTCTTTCGGCTATTCCATTTGNGTTTTTTCATTATCTTTAACATATACTCTATTCAAAATGAAACAAGCACTAAGTATAGCTACCCCCCACAAATTCTCAGATAAGCTGGAACTAGTCAACATTGAATTTACCATATCCATTAAGGTTCTATTATTTCTTTCGGCTATTCCATTTGATTGAGGGGAATAAGGAGGTATAAGCTCATGTATTATTTTCATGTTCTTCACAAAATGTACTAAGGTCGATTAGAGTATATTCACCTCCTCTATCGGACCTTAATCTTTTCATTTTTCTCTCTAATTGATTTTCAACCTCATTTTTATATATCTTAAACTTATTAAATATTTCATCTTTGTTCTTGATAAGATAAATATAACAATATTTAGAACAATCATCTATAAAATTCATAAAATATTTATTTCCGGCTCTTGTTGGCGGCATACTAGAATCACATACATCACTATGTATAAATTCTAGAAGTTGGGTATTCCTTTCTACGCTTTTACGAGATTTTCTAGTTTGTTTTGCTTGTATACAAATTTCACACTTATGTTTAAAATTTACATGAGATTTAGAAATAAGATTGAGATCCATCATCCTTTTTTTTTTCTTTATACTTATGTGTCCTAATCGTCCATGTCATACATTGCAAGATTCAACATTGAAAACTTGATGAGAAATTTCATTAACTTCCGAAAGTACATTCAATTTAAATAAACCATCACAAACATATCATTTGCCAACATATATATCATTCCTAGTTATTACAACTTTATTTGACTCCATTACAACCTTATAACCTTGTTGAACTAAGGACGACCCACTGATTAAATTTCTTCTAACTTCAGGAACATGTGTCACTCCCTTCAAGATCAATGTCTTCACAGATGTCATCTTTAACTCAATGTCTCAAATTCCAAGTACTTGTGCGATAGAATCATTTCCTACCGTTACACTNTCTTTAACTCTATGTCTCCAATTCCAAGTACTTGTGTGATGAAATCATTTCCTAGTGTTACACTTCCTCCACTTGATTTCTAATAAGATTTAAATAAATCACGATCAAAGCAAACATATATATTTGCCCCAGAGTCTAACCACCAATCTTTATCTTGATGAGTAAAATTAACTAGNCGTTACACTTCCTCCACTTGATTTCTAATAAGATTTAAATAAATCACGATCAAAGCAAACATGTATATTTGCCCCAGAGTCTAACCACCAATCTTTATCTTGATGAGTAAAATTAACTAGGGAACGATTATACCTAAAGGAGGGTTCAGCAGAATTATCACCATCCACTAGAACATTGACTTGGGCTCTTGGACCTCTTAGATTTGGCTTGAACTTTGCCTTATATGGCTCAGTCTTCTTATAATAGCAATCTTTAGCCAAGTGATTGGTTTGTCCACAAACAAAGCAAGACATCCTTTCTCTTCCTAAGCCCTTGANGTAGTAGCAATTTTTAACCAAGTGATTGGTTTGTCCACAAACAAAGCAAGACATCCTTTCTCTTCCTAAGCCCTTGAACTTATTATTATTGTAATTATTATTATTTTGATAGTTTTGTTTTTGACCATTATTAGGACAACCATTAAACCTCTTATTCTTAAAATTTCTTCCCCTAGGTCGGAAATTGTTATGGTTGTTACTATTTTCCACTAAGTTTACCTTAGGGGGTCTCTTATTTTGTGAGTTTGTACTAATTCTATGCTTCTCTTCAACCCTAAAAGCGTTTATAGTTTGGGTTAAGGTTAACTCTCCTTGTTTATGCNCCACTAAGTTTACCTTAAGGGGTCTCTTATTTTGTGAGTTTGTACTAATTCTATGCTTCTCTTCAACCCTAAAAGCGTTTATAGTTTGGGTTAAGGTTAACTCTCCTTGTTTATGCCTAAGGGTCTTAGCAAAATTATTCCAAGAAGATGGAAGTTTGTCAATTAAGCTTGAAACTTTAAAATCTTCACTAAATGTAGTTCCACCCTTTTCAATTTTCCTCAAAAATTCTTGATATTCATGAATTTGATCACCAACAGGTTTATTCTCCACCATTTTATAACTATTAAAATTAGAGATCATAAATCGTTTAATTCCAGCATCAACAATCTCATACTCGACCTCTAAAGTGTTCCAAAGTTCTTTGGCGGTTGTCGTAGTATTATGGTAGACATCATAAAAATGGTCAGAAAGAACATTAAGAATCCTATTATGACAGTGACATTCAATTTGTTTGGGAGTATACCATGAAGATAATTCTTGACCAATTTGAGGCTCTTCTATAGCAGAAATTAAGCCTAGTATGGTTAACCAATATCGAACTTGTTTTTGCCACCTACGAAAATATTGACCACTAAATTTTTCGAGTTTGACACTATTAGCTTCTTCTAGTCTAGTCATCCTTAATTTAGAATTCAAGGGCAAAGAAATAATAAGAGATAAGCAAATAACCTGTATTGAATTTAAATGCAGTTGTCAAAACTCTATTTGTAACGAAATTAAGAAAGGTGTTTAAAATTATTGTAATAGCTTTTGAAACTTTAATTATATTTTTCGAAGGCAAGTAGTTATATATATTTTTTTTATTAAAGCAAGTAGCTACTGGTTTTTTTTATATATATAAATCCCTTTGCATATTCTATTACTATTCAAAAAAAAAAAAATTCCAGAAACTGTTTTCCAGAAAAACAGAAAACTGTTTTTTTTTTCAAAAAACTGTAGCAGTGTTTTTTTTTCCCTTAAAACAGAAACAATTTTTTTTTCCGAAAACAGTAGCAGTTTTTTTTCTTTCCTTAAAACAGAAACAGTAACAATTTTTTTTTTTCCTTAAAACAGAAATAGTTTTTTTTTTTCCGAAAACAGTAGCAGTTTTTTTTCTTTCCTTAAAAATAGAAACAGTAACAATTTTTTTTCCAAAAAAAACAGAACAGTTTTTTTTTTTTTTATAGAAAAACAGTAACCCTTTTTACCCTAAAAAACAGTAACACAGAAAACTCTTTTAAACAAAAAAAAACGTTATTTATTTATTTATTTATTTTAACAACAAATAAACTCAGCTGCTTTAGATTGTAAAAATAATTATATATTTTAAGCATATATTTATAATTGGAATGAATAAAAATTGCTACTAAACTTTTGGACAAATTAACAATTAATAGAATTATGATGTGAGCAATATAATTATGAGTGTTGTAATCTAAAACTCGAAATAAAACATGCAAACAATATTTAGATCATATAACATACAATTTAAATAAATACAGGAAATATATAAACATGCAATCTATATAAACCAAATAAATAGATTTGGAATGAGCTGGCCTGCGAGTTCGAGAGGCGTGTGTGATCACTGTCCTAAAACAGTTGAACCTCCCCACGTGAGGGTACTGACGGACACCAGCGACTCCAAGATCTAACTCACACACTCGCAGCAGCACCTTCTCAATGGTCATGTCCACTAGAAGGATGAAGTGAACCTGACTCGAATCGAGTTGCCCCAAAAATAAAATAATAGATGATAATTGAAAATTGTAGGCCCAAAGAATTGATATGAGCAATTGGAAAATCTACTAAAATGAACAAAAGGAAGGACTCCTGTACTGTTTTTTTTTTCTCTTCTACCAAATGATATCTCCAAGCCATTTTATAGCCACTTTGTTAACGTAAACAAGATGGCTTTGAATGTCTTTCACTCACCTCCGCTTAATTTTTATTTTTAAGGTAAACAAAGAAAAAGGAGTGTCCATTACTGAGTCTAGGCAGTATAAGAGGAAATTGAGTTCCTGTGTCTTGCTGTGACATTTTGTATAATTAATTGAGTTTTGTAATTCGGAAACTACACATTGTATTAATTTACTGTTGCAGAAGTATTACTTTATGTAGAAGGTATGATGGAATATAAAGAAAGTAAACGNATTTGGAATGAGCTGACCTGCGAGTTCGAGAGGCGTGTGTGATCACTGTCCTAAAACAGTTGAGCCTCCCCACGTGAGGCTACTGACGGACACTAGCGACTCCAAGATCTAACTCAGACACTCGCAGCAGCATCTTCTCAATGGTCAGATCCACTAGAAGGATGAAGTGAACCTGACTCGAATCGAATTACCCCAAAAATAAAGTAATAGATGATAATTGAAAATTGTAGGCCCAAAGAATTGATATGAGCAATTGGAAAATCTACTAAAATGAACAAAAGGAAGGACTCCTGTACTGTTTTTTTTTTCTCTTCTACCAAATGATATCTCCAAGCCATTTTATAGCCACTATGTTAACGTACACAAGATGGCTTTGAATGTCTTTCACTCACCTCCGCTTAATTTTTATTTTTAAGGTAAACAAAGAAAAAGGAGTGTCCATTACTGAGTCTAGGCAGTATAAGAGGAAATTGAGTTCCTGTGTCTTGCTGTGACATTTTGTATAATTAATGGAGTTTTGTAATTCGGGAACTACACATTGTATTAATTTACGGTTGCAGAAGTATTACTTTATGTAGAAGGTATGATGGAATATAAAGAAAGTAAACGTTTATATTGTATGTAATCAGTTTAAAACACGATAATATGAAAATTCGTATGTACAAGGTACAGGTGTGTGTCAAGCACTGTGACGGAGAGTCTCCGAAGCTTCTGCTGGAGGTCAAATACCTCTCCACCGTGTTTGTCGAATCAAAAGAGCCAATTTTTAAAGGTGTAAACCTTAGTATCTACGAAGGAGAGGTATCAATCTCATTTCTTTGTTCTTATTTGATCCTTGTGAGTATAATTTCGTACATTTTTTGGTATTTCAGGATTGCTTGAGGTAGGACTTATTCCATTTCAGTTGCATAACTGGCTACTGGATGGAAACTTCTCAGTCTATGGTTGAATAATCTTTGAATTGTGAATTTTTGCTCTAATGTTATAAAGTTCTTAGTCTTTGCAAAGCTCTTAGTAGGGACTTAACTGTCCCACTGTGATTGTGTTACTATCACTATCTCAATGTCACTATCCATTTTGGAATATTATTAATTATGTCAAAAAAGGTAAATTAGTTTTTATAACTTCAATTGTCCTTTAAGTCCAAATGGTCCGTTCGGTAGGGTAGATGAAAAAAAGAAAGGATGGAAAGTAGGAGTGATATACTTTCCATCATTCAAGAGAAAAATCTTTCCTTTCATCATTTGTGTTTGGTAAGAATGATAGAAAGTAGGAAGGGTTGATTTACGTGTGATTTTATAGAAATTCCTATCTACGTTCATGAGAGTGACTATTTCACTATATCAGTCTCACCTATAAATCCAATTAATAACCCTATCTCTGGTCCAACAAGAAAACCAATTCCAACTCATACTTAGGAAACCTAATCTTAGTAATACGATAAATCAATTTGGTAAAAGTCCTCTACTAAATGTACATTTTGAAATCACTAGAAATCCACATGTCCCTATTCTCTGTCATTAGGTATACCCTACTGCTGGATATTCCCAGCTGCATCTGTTGGGATGATAACTTTAATATGACAAATTAGTAATCATGATTTCTGGAATGATATTAAATATGCAACAAGAACAAAATAGTTGCACATAAAATTGTAATAAATAAAATTGACGCGAATGCAGACAAATAATGAAAATTGAATTTTTAGATCAAGACTAGTGTTTAACACTATGTTCTTAAGACAAATTTAGACCCTTACACTGGTGTTAATGGAAATCTTAGTGTTTGCCTCACATGATACAATGATCTTCATCCAAATAAAAATAACACTTCAATCTATTTGCCTAACTAACTAGAAAGTGTTTTGTACTGTTAGACATGGACATTGATAATGATGAGGTTTACAAATGTAATGACTCTCTTAATCACGAGATTAGTTGTAATTAAAGGTGACAATCGTGTCATGTCAAGTTGTTTTATTTCGAATTCGTGTCAAGTACTAGTCAACCGAACTCAACTCGTTTAAATTCCAACATGTAGAAATTAAAATTCGGGTTAAGAAATTTATGATCCATTTAAAAAATAAATTTTTCCTAAAAAGATAAGGTTGGATATGACCCACCCGGGCAACAATAGTGGCGCGCGTGTGTGGTTGATCCCAAGCCCATCTAGGACCTCTCCTGTCAAGGGTGGAGCCACCTTATGCCCAAGGGGGACACATGCCCACTCTCAATTTTTTTTTTTTCTAAACTTACATATATATATTTTAAGTAATTTTTTCAATATATTAAATTGTATCCACCTTATTTTTTAGTCAAGACTAGGAAATACATGATATATCCATGAGTTTATTTATAATTTTGACATTTATTTTAGTAATTATCACCGACATAATAGAGAACACATTTTACTATGTAATCGAATAAATGATAAATAATTAAGTGATGGCATAATTATGGATATAAAGAATAATAAAGTTAATGTAAAACTTTTAACATATGAAAATTCATTGAAATCATTTCTAAATGGTTTTGATTAGCCTTTGTTTTGTAAAAAAGATAATTAGTCTTTTTTTTTGTTATTTGTATTTACTATGCTTACTAATTTTTAGTTTTTTAAGTTTAATGAACTTTTAAGAATTACATAGGATGTAATTAAATATAAATGCATTATCCTATTTTTATCAATTGCAACAAAAACAAATTAAGCTTATTAAAATATTCAATGTCCACTAAAAAATGATTTTCTAACTCCGTCTTTGTCTCTCGTTCATAAAAAGTGGGGTGCCTCTTAGAACCCAAGTCTTAAATAAAACTTGAAGTATATATACTCATCAAATCTTCGATCAATGTGGGATTAATGTTATATCTCATATTGTCTCAACCTCTATTTTTATATTTCAAGAGAGATATTTTGAAGCATATTTTATCATTCATCTCTTCTTCAATTTGAACAAGTAAATATACCATATTATTCTCAGCACATAATAAAACACAAAATCATAAAAAATTACTCAAAGCGATGACTAGGTTTCACTTTAATTTAAGTTCAAAATCCATAAAAAATTTATTTTTGTCCAATAGCATCTCCATATCTATAGTCAATCCCGACAAGCAAACAATAGAACCACTCAATTAGGCCTAATGAATGCTAGGAACTCACTCTTCCCAACGGTTAGAATAGGGTACAACAAGGTATTCCACACCATATTGACTTGAGAGTGTTGTTGGGTTGGGTGCATTATCAAAAAGTTGGGTGAACATATGAATGACAAGTGTCCGAGTTTTGGACCAAGTAAAGGAGAGGATCCAACAGTGCTACTAGTTTTTCAACCTAGTTTGGTGTAATTAGCAAATTTAGCTCGTCAAAATTACGTGCATAAATCAAAAAAGTTATTACGAAAACAAAATTTTCGATTTATGATAGTATTTTATTAAAAATGAGGTTAATTGTAATTATGCAATGCTAAGGTATACATCAATAATAAATGATCAAGTTAATCAAAAGATTTTAAAATAAACCCAATATGTACAAATTAATCTAAATATGTTCAAAGTGTGTCCACTGTTATTAATTTAGGTATGAGTATGTGCTAATTGATATGATAAAAAAATATAATAGTGCTATAGGGATTTAATTTGGGAATTTAATTCAATGTAGGCGTTCAATTAGTTGTGGGTTCCTAGGTTGGATAAAGTCCATTTCTAATTCAATGACTAAATTGAATTAAATCATTAAATTAAGTCTCAATAATATTTTTCACAAAAAAATAGAGTGGACATAGTTAAATATACTTAAAAAATATAATACGTAATGACAAGACAACAAATTTGAGGGTCCTTGAGTGGCTCCGCCACTGGTTGTGATTATTCATTTATTGTTGAATCAAACACTAGAATAGTATTTTAGAAATGAGTTGACTCATTACACTTATGTTATAGTGTTGGCTATTATAATTACACTTGTGGAGTTGATTTTCTAATTGTAGGAGTTCTAGGGGTCTCACAATTTTGACTCCATAGACTACGTAGGCATTACCATATCGTGATTATTCTTTTATTGTTGAATCAAACATGAGAAGAGTATTTTAGAAATGGGTTGTTTGGAATTGTAAAATTTTATAGAATGATATCTGAACCGATGAATATATCTTATTCAAGAAGGATTATCAATCAAAAATTAATTGATTTCAAACGACAATCAAAACAAGTGTATGAAACCAAAAATCACATGCAATGAAAGTAAATCACGCAAAAAAAAAAAATACAAAGAATTTTTATGTGGAACCCCAATAAGAATAAAAACCACGAGCCTAAACCCACTGCAAACCTAATCCATTATTAAAGTTGATTGGCCAAGCCCAAAGGCTCAACTTGTGTTATAAGCCCGGTCTGAGTTTATAGCCCGAGTCTAAGAGATCCAACAAATTCAACCCAATGTGGTCAATCCAGTCAAGCTTATCAGGCTCAAGGAGCTATTACATCAGCAAGGAGCAAGTAAGGTCATCCAAGAGCCTCCTCCTCTACCACCTTGGATTAAGGGTCATCCAAATGTTTCCTCTACCACCTTGGAGTAAGGTCATTCAAGAACCTCTTCTACGCCACCAAGAGAGCATCTAGGAGCCTCACCCTCACCACCAAGGGAGCATCCAGGAGCCTCACTCTCGCAGCCTGGAGAGAGTCAACCTCCCTCATCCTTGAACAAGTCCTTTGGAAAGCACACCAACTGTCACACCTCGCCCGTTGAGAAGATGATAGATCGCCTCTGCCAGATCAGCTACCTAATTACTATCAAACGGTCTTAAGTCATTATGATCGTCAGACTAGTCATACAATTACTATGTCAAGCCACTATAAATTGTAAGTTCCCCCAACACTTTGGAGGCATTAGACTCATTTGATTATAATTCTCTCATCCCCTCTCAAAACTTGTAATCATGTGCTCTCCCTCCACACCAGAGATAATAAAATTTCGACAAACCTAGTCATTCAAAGTGGACGTAGGCTACGGCCGAACTACTATAAACCTTGTCTTCTATTTTTTTCTCTCTACTTTACTTCATTTCATGTTACTTAATTGACTAGTGGTGTGCAAACTAATTTTGTGCATCATCAGTTTGGCGCCGTCTGTGGGAACGACAGTTCTCACCTAGCCACTTTCCTTTGTTGAGTCAAAGTCGATCGCCAACAAATCCATGAATCAGCCTGAAGATAACCCACCACCAAGAGAGGAGGAGGTTGGTCCTCAACCAACCAATCCTGCCCCCAAATGAATAGCAGATGCTCGAGAACATGCAACAACTTGCGGCCCAAAACCAACAAATCCTGCAACTAATGCTCCCGGGGCATCAAGGAGCTCTCCACATGAGTGCTCCTCATCTAGGAGGAGGAGCACAACCTGGACCTCAAGTCAGAGGAACTCCACGCCTTGGGCATCAAGGAGCTCCCCACATGGGTGCTCCTCATATGAGCGCCCCCTTTGGAGTCCCCTTAGGCGCCCCGCACAGGGGAGCTCCCCACAAAGGGACCTCCACCTCCTCTTCCAGCTCCCTCTTTTCATGGTGGAGACCCTCTTTTCTAAGAGTACGAGGGTAAAAACCAAAGCTTGGAGCATGAGAGCCATATCCATAGTAATTTCAAGGGACCTCTTCCTAATCATTGGGATGAAAAAATTAAGGAAGTGCAGAATCAATTGAGTGATGTCTTTAACACCATGAAGGCACGAAGACCCGAGATAGTGGATTACCTTGTAAGTCAAACCGACACACCTTTTAAACCTGATGTGGCGAACTACCCACTCCCTCAAAAATTCAAGATGTCATCCGTCAAAATCTTTGATGGTACAAAGGATCCATTTGACCACCTTGAAACTTTTAAGACCTTGATGCAACTGCACAACGTCCCTGACGAAATCATGTGCAGACCGTTCCCAACCACTTTGAAGGGATCCACTCGACAGTGGTTCGCCAAGATCACCCTCGCTTCCATCCGCTCATTTGCTAAGCTGAGCAAGTCCTTCGTGTTGCACTTTATTGGATGACGCCGTCACCAGAAGCCTGCCACCCATTTGCTCAGCATAATGCAAGATCGAGATGAGAGCCTGCGAAGCTACCTCACTCGTTTTAATGAGGAGGTCCTTCAGGTCAAAAAGCCCGATGAAAAAGTCAGCATGACCGCCTTCTTGGGAGGCCTTCGGTCATCGAGCTTCCTTTTCTCCATGATGAAACACCCACCAAAGAACATGCCAGAACTATCGGCAAAAGTTCAAAAATTTATGAATGCTGAAGAAATCAACAGGTCTAGGTGAGGTGAATCATCTCACGTATCGCCAAAAGTTTGACCTGCCTCTACATTGTTCTTACATAGGTAGTTTATCTCCAACTTAGCGGCTCTTTCGAGGGTTGCCAAAAAGCTTGGCCTACCTCTACACTGTTCTTAAATAAGTAGTCCATCTCCAACTTAGCGGCTCTCTTGAGGGTCGCCAAAAAACTTGGCCTACCTCTACACTGTTCTTAAACAGGTAGTCTATCTCCAACTTAACGACTTTCTCGCAAGTTACCAAAAAAGCTTGACCTCTGCACTGTTCTCAAACAAGTAGTCTATCTCCCGGCTCTCTCACGAGTCGTCAAAGGCTTAGCATCTGTTCTGCTCTCAAGCAAGTAGCTTATATCTCAAGCTTAAAAACTCTCTCATGAGTCGCCAAAAACTCGATCTCAAAAGATGTAGCTCTTTCACGAGCAATCCTCAAACTCTGTCTTGCTCTCGCGGAAGTAGTCTGCCTCTCTCTTTAGGTAATCATGTTAAATATTTGGAATAACATTATTTTTGTCATCATAAGCAGGTTCACCCATCTCAGCTCAGCGACATAGAACCATTGGGGGATGTGATAAGTAGAAACAATCCTCAGAATATCATGGAAGAATTTGATTTTGAGAAGGTGCACTGAGAGGAGCTGGACCATCACCGTTGAAAGTGTTTGGCGTACTCTGCCCCCGGGCTTCAAAACTAGGCTCGCCAAGAAATTCCTAGGCAACCCCGTCTGCATGGGTGAGAACTGAACTTCCTACAGGGGCATCCAAAGCTCCTTGGCTACCTGAACTCCTCGAATCATCACCAAAAGTGGCACCCAAAATTTTCTTGTAGTTTGCACTACTCAACCCAGTACCCAGAGAGGTGCCTGACCCCCTCTGCTCGCCCCAATGGGTAGCCCAATGCCTAGAAATGTGCCTGGCCCCCTCTACTTGTACAAGCGAAGTAGTCCTGCAGGCGCCCAACCATTTGTGCTCGCCCAAAATGGCACTTCTTGGTGCCTTCACGCCAAGACCAACCTTCTTTCCACCACCCTGCTCACCAGGATCAGCACCCCTAGGCGCCTGATGGACCAGATCAGCACGCCCAGCGTGTAGGCCAGCATGCATGAAGACTCGAGCAACCCCCTCACCTACTGTGTGAACTATAACAAAGCACAATGGTGTCGCCTGCTCGCCCAGGCCCTTCTCGGCTCCTGCCTTCCCATCTCCACACCAGACCACCCCTCCTACACGAGCAGGCTGCTCCTTAAGACGACCTGGAGTGACATTTAGGCAATTCCCCAGCTCACCCAAGTTCCTCAAGTTAGTACCCTAAAAGGTGCCCAAGGCCTTTTGCTCGCCCAAAATAGCGTGCCTAGCTGCATGGTCGCCCAGAACAGTGCCTGCTCGCCCAAAATCGCGCGCCAGCGCGTTTGCTCGCTATTTTGCCCGTAAATTTTGCTACGTAAGTCAAAATGAGACATATTATATATCAAATCAAAACTCTCGACGAGCTGAGCAAAAAAAAGTCTAAAAAGTCAAAAAAGAGGTATTTTGACCTTTCGAATTTTTTTTTTAAAAAAAATTTACCCAGGAGGTTGTATGCTCGCCCAGGAGGTGGCCTGCTCACCCAAAAGCTGATTGTTCGCCCAAAAAACACTCTCCTGGCTTCCTGCTCTTAATTTTGACCGTAACTTTTGATTCGTAACTCAAAATGGGGCTTATTATATACCAAATCAAAGCTCTCGACGAACTAAACAAAACTTATTATCTTTGGTAATAAGCTTTTAAAAAAAAGTCTAAAAAACGTTCAAAAAGAGGTGTTTTGGCCTCCAGAAGTTAAAAAAAAAATAAAAAATAAAATAAAATAAAAAATTCCTGCTCGCCTAGAATAGTGCTCTGCTCGCCTGGACAACTGTCTGCTCGTCCAAATTGCTCGCCTAGTTCTCTGCTCAAAATTTTGACAAGAACTTTTACTCTGTTACTTGAAATAAGGCTTATAATATATCAAATCGAAACTCTCGGTGAGCCCTACAATACTCACAGCCTATGACTATGAATAATGCTGTTAAAAGTCCAAAAAAGGCCTATAAACGGATGATTTGGCCTCCCAAAATTTTTTCAGTTATACTGGTCCGCCGAAAATTCAAAATTCAACTTAAATGCCCTCCTTTCCAAGTTCTGTTGGACGCAGGGCATTGGGGGACGAATGATGGGGCAGGCCCAAAGGCCCAACTTGTGTAATAAGCCCGGTCCGAGTTTATAGCCCGACTCCAAGAGATCCAATAAATTCAACCCAATGTGGTCAACCTAGTCAAGCTCATCAGGCTCAAGGAGCTACTACATCAGCAAGGAGCAGACAAGGTCATCCAAGAGCCTCCTCCTCTACCACCTTGGATTAAGGGTCATCCAAGGGTCTCTTCTACCACCTTGGAATAAGGGTCATCCAAGGGTCTGCTCTACCACCTTGGAGTAAGAGTCATTCAAGAGCCTCTTCTATGCCACCAAGGGAGTATCTAGGAGCCTCACCCTCACCACCAAGGGAGCATCCAGGAGCCTCACCCTTGCAACCTGGAGAGAGTCAACCTCCCTCATTGTTGAACAAGTCCTTTGGAGAGTATACCAACTGTCACACCTCGCCTGTTGAGAAGATAATAGGTCGTCTCTGTCAGATCAGCTACCTAATTACTATCAAACGGTCCTAAGTCATTATGACCGTCAGACTAGTCATACAATTACTATACTAAGCCACTATAAATTTTAAGCTCCCCTAACACTTAGGGGGCATCAGACTCATTTGATTATAATTCTCTCATTTCCTCTCAAAGCTTGTAATCATGTGCTCTCCCTCCACATCGGAGATAATAAAATTTCGACAAACCTAGTCATTCAAAGTGGACGTAGNACAACACAATGGATCCCGGCATTGGTAGACAGACACCCCCTATGGCAGCAAAGGGTATATAAATACTGGGAGTATCAGAAATACAGCTTGCTCATTCTAAAAACTTTACAAAGAAAATTTAACAACATCATGAAATGTATGAAGGTATCTGGGCAATGCAGTGCACACAAATATATATGAAATTTGTGCATATGTTTATATATTGTTTTTTAACTGTAAAACAAAACACTACTGAGCATAAAAGCAGAAGTTAAAACGTGGAGAGAAATCTTGTACTAAACAGACAAGATATAAATTTAGTTAGGAGAGATACAATTTGTACACAGGCCAAGTGAAATGATTATGAAAGTTATTTGAGTAGCATCACAAATTTGCACATTCATCACGCACTAGCAAGAGCCTATGGTCACAATGAGCAAGAGTCCCCAACTCTCATTTATGTATTCAATTGACTTACTTTATAGTGTCCTCTTAATTGAAAACAAAAGACAAACTGGTTTTCCTCGATAATAAAAAAATCGGTTGAGTATGACAAAGTCTATGAAACACGGATATTTCATCAAGATCGACGTACCTGTATCAGACACTATCGGATATAATACTCAAGAATACTTATCGAATATGCATCATACATATCCAATAAATAATAAAATATGTAAATACTTCGAGAATACTTCTAAACATAGAGCAAACTGTACAATTTTTAATTTTAATCTATACCCTCTCATTTCGAGTTCACATACAATACAAAATATCAATAAAATTCCATCTAATTTTGAAGAAATAAGTGTTTTTTTAAATATTATATGCTATTACATGTAACACAGAATAAAAAAATGAGTTAGTTACACTATAATCTTAAAATAAATACTTGTAAACATAATTATCAAATCGCGTATTGGAAGACGTATCATTTTTAAAAAATAGTATATCGTATCGTATATCGTATGATACGCACAATTTTAATTTTTAAATAATTATTAATAAAATATATATATATATACCTTTGTAAAAAAGTCATAGACTCATATTAATATAACATTTCATTAATATTCTACCAATATTCAATTTCCCAACATACTTCAGTAATATCAAAATAAAAAGACCTCTAATTCAAACTTTTAACATCAACTGCTTGAATAACCTTAATATTAATCAGGAATTTTGAATTCAATTCAACAACATTAAGGAGAGACTATATTTTATTTTTTGTAAACTATAACCACCGAAACGACGTTATTTCACTGGTTAGATATTTAAAAATAAGTCATAGGGTAAAATAATGTCATTTTAACCCCAAAAAAAAAAAAAAAAAAAAAAAAAAATCGTCACGTATCGTGTTTCGTACGATACGAAGCAAAAACGATACAGAGACATGATACATATCATTTTTTAGGTGTATCATGAAGTATGTGTATCATATCGTACCCGTATTGCCGTATGCGTATCATATCGTACTCGTATCATATATCCCTATTCATGCTTCCCAGCGCAAAAAGTTACTAGGCATATCACAAAAATCCCAAAGCATGTCCTTATCAATGTTCTTTTTTGGATACCTATGCATAACCCTTATGATTTTGGGGAAACACTAAAACTATTGGGTTATCTTTCCAATTACAAAATGTGTAAAACTGACTCATTTCTATACCATACACCCGTTAATCCTTCTTGGACAAGGTCACTCCTTGTTCCTTATCAAAACAAGATTATGCTACAAAAAACTCACCACTTAACAACCCAAAACAAAAATGATAAATCGAGACTACAACAGATCCAGCTGCATTCTTAAATAGGGAGGATAAATCAATTCAAAGACCATGTCTTTTGAAATGAAGTGGAAATCGGATAGAAGAGATTTATCCTCCAAACTTTGTGTAGATTTACAAATTGCTCCCAAAAAATTTCGATATCCATTTTAAAACATTAATTAATAACATAAAACAAATCATCACTCAACAACTCGGGAAGACATATCAACTCTTTTGGAATGGGAGGAAAAGGCATCATCACAAAGTTAAGACTAACCATTCTTATAATTTGAAACTTATTTTTACACTATCAAAAACTTGTTAGGCAGAAAATGACAACAGTAAAAGGAAAAAAAAACATGATTTTCCATAAACTTGGGCTGATTTCAATGATTTGAAATTATTAAGATTCGGAAGGAAACTTATAGTCAACCCCAAATGATTGGGACATAAGGCTTGGCTTGGTTTGATTTGGATTGGTTAGGAGGAAATTAATACCAACAAGTTAAAGAAGTTTAAACAATCTGTGGTCTATATATTAAATAAGTGCACGTACTATCATAAAGATTTCAAGACAAAAGCTGATAGCAAAAAAAGTCATCCAACAAATGAACCAAACCTCCACGCCCACATTCACCCACAACTACGAGAGAGAGAGAGAGAGAGAGAGAGAGAGAATTGCCCAGCACACAAACAAAAAGAACCCAAGGCAGAATGAAGCAATGCCAAACACCATTGTACTTAAGCAAATAATCAAACAGCAAGTACTTGTACACAGTTTGCAGCCTCATTCTCTCCAACTACTCTAAGTACAACAATAAGGCTAGTCATACTAAAAAGCATAATGAATATCAGTAGAAGCATATTACAAACAGCAACAATAAGAACCATTCATACTCTGTATACACAAATGGCAAGGCAATTGCACCGACATACAAAAGGACAATTAAACACACACTAGTTCTTTAAATACAGGCTACAGCACTAGATCTTTCAGTACAAAAGAAACTAAAGAATAAGAACCTGGGCCCGGACAAAGCCACAGAGAGCAAATGTGGAGAATTGACCAGTGTATCGGCCAGTTTCATCCAAATGTCCAACATTGATCTGCACAGAAGCATGATCCTTTGAAGTGATCAGTCTGTTTGTGGCAGAGCTGCAAAAGCATAACAAATGATGGGTAAATCACTAATACCAAGTTAGTTGAAATCACGATGAGACTTAATAGATCAGTAACAATAAAACAACCATACCACTTCCTGGGGATGTAAAGATCCATGTTTTGTCCCTCCTCGTTCTGCATCTTGTTAGATTTTTCCAACCGCCACTAAAATTCCACAGCTAAAAAAAAAACTGACTTCGGAGGTACCAAATCAGACACTTTCAGTAAACAATCTGAATAATCAAATTGTATTGAATAATAAAATTGTATTGAATAAACAAACTTAATATACATATTTGAGCTAATACATAATATAAAGAAAACCATTTAAGAAATGAAACTGTATAGTGTGCCATTGAGATTATGGTCTAAATTCTTCCTCATCAATTATTATTCATAATCATAAAAGAAATAGAATGAGTTTTTTCAACAATTTCATAACAAAAAGTTGTATCATTCATGAACACAAAAAAATAATAAAAAGACTATGGATCCATTGAGTTCCCG
This sequence comes from Ilex paraguariensis, assembly GCA_963454935.2. Classification (NCBI taxonomy): domain Eukaryota; kingdom Viridiplantae; phylum Streptophyta; class Magnoliopsida; order Aquifoliales; family Aquifoliaceae; genus Ilex; species Ilex paraguariensis. The sequence goes on from CAUOFW020006935.1 coordinate 57,818, forward strand.
AATAAACAGAAATCACTCAATTTTTTTTTACAAATTGGTTGTAAATAATGGATTATGTAACATTCTAATTATTTATCGCTGTGAGTGATTATAATAATTACGTACATCAATGACAAGGCAAACAGTGGTTCATGCACTTACACACGTAATTTTTTTTTTGGAAAGTGATAGTATATTGAAAAGTAAAAGTTATTCACATGTTGAAAAGGGGTATATCCTNAAGTGGTTCATGCACTTACACACAGTAATTTTTTTTTTTGGAAAGTGATGGTATATTGAAAAGTAAAAGTTATTCACATGTTGAAAAGGGGTATATCCTAGGCAGATACAGAAAACCTATCAACTACATTCAAAAAACCCATGGCATGCAAAAAACAATCTTTTTTTTCTTAATTTCAGAAATAGAAATGAACAAGTGACCAAAACCAACCAGAAAACTCTCATCAAAGACCCAAGTTGACAAATCAGTAACTACAACAAATATCAACAAAATCAGTCCTTGAAGTAACATCATTAGCATTAAGCTTATATACCAACGGGCTTTTGGTTTAATGGTACTCCTTATCTTCCTTACCTTATGAAGGTTTCGCCTTCCTAAGATCAAGGGTTCAAGCCCCCTCCCCTCCCCTACCCCAATAAAAAAAAAAATTAGCACTAAGCTTATATGGTGCGCAGGAAACATAAACGTAACAGAAGCAATAAAATAGCACCAAGCGCCAGTGGTTCAAAACAGTCAATATGTCCCCTTCCCCCATCAGTTCATAGAGAACTGGTTTTCAAGGAAGGTCACCATCCTCCTCCAACTACAGACTACTCTCCGCAACCAGAGATCAATATAGACTACCCAATCATCCATGACAAAAAAATTTTAACAGCCGTGGGTAAAATACTAAAATGATATGTGAACAAAATCAATATATATTATACATAAACTACTGTAAGTTATCAGCTGCCTCTATATATTCAAAACAGTAAAAATGAATATGCACTGAACAAAAACACAAATCAATGAACAATACAGGAGATTTCGTAGAGAGGGAGAGGGAGAGAGATTACCGAGAGAAGAGAGAAGGCGACGGCGAGGGTAGGGGGCTTATTGCAGGTTTATATGAGGTCTCACCAAAACCCTAAGCCCTTTGATTGTTTGATTGACCGAAATGCCCCTTCGGCCCCCTTGAAAGGACTTTTTTTTTTTTTGGGTAAAAATCATCAACACCGCCTGAGATTTGGATAAATGACACGAAGACCCCTTGACATTCCAATAATGACACGACCACCGCAATCGGCGTTAAAATATGTTCGACGTTAAGGGAATGGTCAAAATTACATGTTTATCCTTAACTTGAATGCCAAGAGACCCTAGTCTCTTCGTTTCCATCGTTTGTTGTGATTTCTTCGTCAATTGGAGAAGGTATAATTTTTGTAAGGTATTATTTGTTTTTGTGTAAGGTATGATTTTTTCTAACTTTTCATCTCTTCTTTGTATCTTCATCTCTTAAATTTGTCGTTCATGACCTTTACTATCTTGTGGTCAATAATAAAACGTAATCCTTAGGTTTCAACAAATACACTACATCATAAATATGTTATTTTTTAAGCAGTATTACATGTGTTCAGAAATGGATGAATATCTTAATATTGTTGTGTACTTTAGAGAAAATATTGGCACCATATATGATGTGGACCCAGATAGATACAGTCACTAGGATTTAGAGGATAAACTTGGAGAGATGTGGATGGGTGACATGCAACCAATTAAAGCAACTCTTGCATTCACTATATCTGTTGAAAGGCCAAATGGTATTGGACAAATTGTGGTAAGGATTTACTTAAAGTTTTTTCTTTGTATGGATATAGTAGGGAAATACATGCCTTTATGGATGTCATAGTTGGGATACCAGGCAAATCTCCCAGTTCCTCCAAGTTCAGGGAACGAGGGTGTAATTCATACAAATGTGGAGATTGGTATTGCATCCAGACAACCACACCAGCACCAAATAGGGAACACATAGGTTGGGAATGATAGCAATGATGAATACGATGACAATGTGTCAGGTTTAGCTCTGAGGATGAAGATTGGAGGGCTGGGGGTGATGATATACCTAATGTTAGGCATGAATGTCAATATATTTGTCATGTTGAAGAAAATAGTGATGATGGATTCTCAAATTATGAATCTGGTGATGAGGGTGTTGCCACAAGCACAGATACAAACATTGATGTTGATGAAGAATCAAGGGTTAATAGGGAAAAAAAAGAAGAAGTCTACCATGCATGATACATTTGAATATGGGACTGAGTTTCATGTTGGGCATGGTGGAAACACAGGTTGGGATTTTTGTGTGGGAATGTTGTTTGGGAATGTTGATTTATTTAGGGATGCCTTGAGAGACTATATAGTCATGAACGGGATAAAGGTAATAAGAAAGAAGAATGAGAGGACTAGAGTGACAATCCATTATGTTGCGGAGGGGTGCAAGTGGAGGACTCATGCATCCCCTCTTTCTAATTAACCCACTTTCAAAGTCAAAAGTTACACCAAAGACCACAACTGCATCAGACATAGGAAAGTAGTAGAGGTCAATACTCCTTGGATTGTAAAGAAGTTTTTAAGGGGAGATCAAGAACAACCCAAAAATGAACTTGAGACATTGTAGTCTGAATTGCATGACAAGTGGGAGATTGAAGCCAATCCAAGTCAACTGTACAAAGCAAAAAAGAGGGCAGTGGAATATATTGATGGTAATCAAGGCAAATCATATGAGTTGTGGCTTGCACATGGTAGAGAAGTGTGAAAAAGTAATCGTGGCTCAGTGTTCGTAATTGATTATTTTAAGGCTTCAATAAACTCTAATCCAATTTTTCGGAGATGCTTTATTTCATTTGCTGCTATAAAATAGTGGTTCAGAGCAGGATGTAGAACTTTTGTTGGGGTTGATGGATGTCACCTTAAGGGGCCATATGGTGGAGTTTTAGTGGCTGCAGTGGCTCTGGATGGGAATAAAGGATTGATCCCCGTGACCTATGGAGTGGTTGAGAGTGAAGGAAGTGATAGCTGGGGATGGTTTCTGCAAAATCTTCATGCAATACTTGGGGCAGATGATACATCAAAGGCTTGGAATTTTATGTCAGATAACCAAAAAGGAATTGATAAGGTATTTGAGAAAATTTTTCTTGGGGCTAAACACAGGAGGTGCTGTAAGCATCTGGTGAACAATTTTAAAGCTAAGTACTCAGGTTTACTCCTTAGGAAATACTTTTGGCAAGCAGCAAGAGCATATACTCAAGTGAATTTTGTGAATGCTATGGAGTTGATTAAAGAACAAAATGTGGATGCATATGAATGGCTGATAAGTATCCCCAAAAACACATGGGCTAGGCATACTTTTGGCACATGAGTGAAGAGTGATCATGTGACTTACAACCTTTGTGAGTCATTTAACAGCTGGATTGGGTTACATAGATCAAAACCTATACTTACACTAATGGAGGGTATTAGGTGTAAAATTACGGTTAGGTTTCAAAAGAGATTACAAAAAGGGAGGGAATAGGAAGGCATAGTCACTAGAAAAATTAGGTAGAAACCAAATAAAGTGATGAAAGCTAGCATGAACTGTTATGTGTTGTTTGTTGGGAATTTGAAGTTTGACATTACTCATGAGGGTACACGGTATCCTGTGAATTTGGCTACATCAAAATGTGCATGCAAAGAGTGGCAGGTATCAGGCATCCCTTGATGCATGTTGTAGCTGCTATAGGGTCACAAAGGGACAATATAGAGAAATATTGCCACAGAAGTTTCTNGGCAGGTATCAGGCATCCCTTGATGCATGTTGTAGCTGCTATAGGGTCACAAAGGGACAATATAGAGAAATATTGCCACAAAAGTTTCTCTAAAGAAGTGTATCTTGCTGACCATGGAGGTATGATTCATCCCATAATTGACCAAAAAATGTGGGCTCCAGTAAGAGAACCACTACAACCTCCTCTTTTACATAGACTCCCTAAAAGGCCTAAATAGAAGAAGAGCTGCAGATGAACCACAAGCTACCATAAGTCAAATGCGGAGGCCAATGACAATTAGGTGTAAAATCTGCTTTGTAGTTGGGGGTTAACAAGAGGATATGCCAGAGAGCACCTGTATAAAAAAAGGGACAAAGTAAGAAAGATAGTAAATAAAACCCAGGTATATGTATTTTCAGTTGTTCCATTATATATGTATTTTCTCTTTTGAACTGATGTTGAATGTGAACTTAATTGTCTAGGATAATACAAGATCTGTGTTAGAATCACAAGGTGGTTCGCAGTCACAAGTTACAAGAGACTAAGAAGTGGAATTAAAGGAAAGACAAAGGTCATGGGAGAGGTGACGAAGAATGAGCAACAGTTGGGCAATCTGATCAGGGTGTGCAAACCGTGTATTTATGGGTACTGCTACTATATTACTTTTGTGCAGGCCATATGCTGTTGTGCAGGTCATATGCTTTTTTGTAGGCCATATGTTTTATGGGAACTGCTACTATATTAGTTATCGATAATTTACATTATGTTTCTTTTGGATATATGATCCCGCCATTGGATGGTGATGGAGGGAGTTAGTGAAGTATTATTTGTCTTTGTCAAAAACATGGGTTTCCTTGTCCTTAAGAAATCTTGGAATTACAAGGAAAACATTTTGCTTTGAAAGACTTTCGTTTCAAAACATATTAAAATTCTCCTAGACCTCCTGTGATTACATGATTACTATCACTAAAACACCCTAACATTTTACTAAAATTCACCTAGACCCCTTCTAATTACATGCTTGTTATCACTCACATCCCAAATTTTACTAAAAGAATAACATGCAAACAAACAAACACACACACACACACATATATATGCATCAAAATGAAGGGGAAGAAGTATAGAATAAAATTTGAATGAAATTGCAAAAAAGGTAAACCACTAGTTGGTTGAGTAGAGTAGAGTAGAGTAGAGTAGAGGGCATAATTGTCAGGCATTTGATGTTGTTGAGCGCCAAAATCAGAGGAGGGCATAATGGGATTTTTTTTTTTTTGACATCATCCCTTTTACTTAACAGCATTAATAGATGCTTGACGGAGGGGGTCTCTATGTTACAAGTAATAAAACTGAAGGGGTGTCCTTGTTATTATTGAAATGTCAGGGGGCTGTTGTGTCATTTACCCTAATCTCAGGGGATGTTAGTGATTTTTATCCATTTTTTGGGTCTGCTCCTTGTAATGACTAATGCCCTTAAAAAGTGAGATGCTCTACGAGGTCTCACACGAACACTATCATGCCGATCTCTTTATGTCTCAATAATTTTAAAAAGAAACTTCGATTAAAAATCACAGATAAAAAAAGGGTGGGCCAAAAGCTTTCCCCAAGGTATAAAGATCCTTTGATATTATATAAATTGTGACCAAAAGTAGTAAAAATACTCATAAAATCTAAATCGTCAGAGTTGCGTCCGGATGATACTAATTATGTCCAAGCAATGTAATAGTCTCAATCGTCAGAGTTACGTCCGAAAAGTTTTGGCCGCGTCCACACAGTCATGGTCCATATTGTCAATGGCGTCCGGACAGTGAATCCTGCATTCGGATATACTCAAAACTTTCTAGAATTACAACTTTGACACTCCGTCTGAATAGTGATGCTGGTGTACGGACAGTGCTAATCCACTCTATAGGTGAAAGGCAGATGATTCAAGGGCAAAAAAGAAGAATTAGAAAACACCAAAGAAGGGAGAAAGTTCTGATTGGGTGCTTGGTTGTAACATGGACTTTTGCCATCATCATTTTCTTTGCTAATTCAGTTGAGGATGGTGAAACAGAGCAAATGAACTAGAAGATGGTGAAGAAGTTTGTAATGGGTAGCATTTTGTGAACTTTTTGCTCAAAAACTTGTTGTATATGTGCTCAAAAACTTATTGTTAACGTACCGGGTGTGTTATGGCTCATTCCAAATGCTAATATAGCAGATATTACTGATTATCTGTTTGTTAAATATTGTATTTCCCAGTTCAATGTCGATATATTTTTCAAGTCAAATTTTTGTGCCTGATAAATGGTCCTTGAAAAATACTTACTCTCAATCAATGACAAATAAAAACACCAAAAAATTAATTTAATACCATTGCAATAAAATTAAACCATCTAGTCCAAAAGCAACCCCATGATATATAATACCAAAAACATTAGTTTTCACCATCAGTGGTGCTAGACAAACAAGAGTGTAATTACGTATCATAGAGGTATGTGTTGGAAATGTTCTCCCCCACCATTGGCATGTGTATGATTTGGGGTTGCAACTCTTAAAGAAGATAATGTTGTACAGGGTTGTCCTCTATACATAAATGGCGCTACACCTGGAAGTAGCCTTCCACTTGGTAAGACAAAATGTGGTCCATTTGACTTTGGTGGAACATTTTGTGGTGCAACTCGTCTATGTTGTACCTTTGAATTTGTAGTCAGCTTTGAAACAGATGCAGACGATGATTCCCCATGACCCTTGCTTCTCCTCACTTACAAACAATCAAGAATTATAAGCAAATTGTAGTCAATAGATGGCATTATTCTATGTCATATAATACAACCAATAAATGCACATACATGCAACTTAGGTATGCTTGGGTGCTTGATTTTCATAGCTCATTCCAATTGATCCTAACTCACTGGCCATTTGAACAGGTTTTTTGGTCGTTCCCCCACCACCATGACCCTTGCTTTGTTGACCTTTGGAATTATTTGGTGGTGGTTGGCCATTACATCTTCTTTGATTATGTCCCTCATTTCCACACTTACTACATCTTAGAGTCCTCTGAAAACGCTTCAACTTATGTGGGTTAGGATGTTCACCAACTTCTGTCTTCCTCACCTTTCTAGGTCTACCTGACTGTTTTCTCACCAATTGTGGAAAAACATCTCAGAACCTTATCTTTGGCCACATCTTGGGGTCCATTCAAAGGGTAGATCACAAGTTCGTATTGCTTTATATACATCTCCTTCTTGTACCAGTTATCAACATACTACTCTGGTTCTACCCCCTTCTCAAACATTGCAGAAATTGCATGCTCACAAGGAATTCTTGTGAGATCCCATTTTTTGCATGAATAACTATGTAACTGCAAATCCATAGTTATGATATAGAATTTGGAACCTTAAATCATCTTCCCAAGAAGCAATACCGTTTGTTGAATCTTTTTTGAATTTTTCTAATTTTTTGTATATTTTTAAGCATAAGGGGTTTTCCTATTTCATAATCCATTATCTCCTTTGTTGAAATCTCTTCATAAGTAGACATCTAAAGGTTTCAAGCATTGTAAGGATGGGTTTATCCCTTGCATCAAGAATAAAAGCATTGAAGCATTTATCTAGATTATTCAACAATATACCACACTTTAGGAAAGGGCTGAAGTGTGATCTTGCCCAGCTTGCAGTCGGTTTGTCAACAAACCACTCATAAGCATCATCGTCAATGGCTTTTAACTCCTTCATTTTTATTCCAAAGTACTTTAGATTAGTAGCCTTAGCACAATCCCAAAAATGTCATCTGTAAAACTTTTCCTTTGAAAGACTCCCTGAAGTTGTTCTAAAGATGTCTACCACATGTCATGTGTGTAAAACTTTATTTGATCAAAGAGATGAATCAAATATTAATTCCAAGATCTAGAATAGTCATGATTTTCACATACTCATAGTGTGGAATTAAAATATCATAATCAACATACCTGGAGTCATTATTGCAAACCTTGAATTACTTTTATATCTATATATATCTTTTTTTTTGGAGGGGGACTTGAAGTCTTGATCTCAAGAAGACAAAACTTTTACAAGACAAGGAGTATCATTGAACCAATTGAATTACTAGATCAAGAATTGAACCATCCTTTGGTGTAGCCTAGAAATCAGTTTCTCTCTCTTGACCTTTATTCTTACTATACATAACTCGATAGGACATGTATCTATATATAGGTAGAGAGAGGACCGGTTACATAGTTTAACATAAACTACAATTTCCATCAAAGTAGAATATCAAGAAACCATTTATTCTCCTTTACCTATCAGAAACCATTAGTTATACCTGTTAGATTAGGATTGGTAACCTTATCATTATCTGACCCAAACTATTTATTCAGTAATAATCAATAAAATCACATGTGCCAAATCATATGGGCCACATTAATTCTTACAAAGTGTTCAGAATTGGTAACAATGTCTCAAGCGCTAATAAGAGACCCTATAAAAGGAAAAAATAACAACTAATCATCAATTGGTCATATATTATAATTGAATTAATCTTCAGTTATATGGAATGCATAAATTACCTTTTACTTGTCAGATATGAAAGTCCAAGCATATTGATTCCCCACTGAAATATCTTCTATAAGCAAATCCAAAAATCACAATCAAGTATCCTTGGCTTATCTTTCAACAATAGCATATGCTATTGGGTACATGCCATTGTTGGCATCAATGCCAACAGTTACCAAAATCTGACCAGAGAATGGACCCTTGATAAAGCAACCATCCAACCCAAGCCTACATGTAGCCAAAAATCCCTATTTAGTGCACCTAAATAGGCATACATTCTCTCAAATCTACCTTTGTCAGTAAACTTCATACTTATAGTTGTACCAAGATTGGTTCTCCTTAATTCCTCATCATAATCCCACAACCTCAAATATGATTCATCATGACTTCCTTGTATCATTACCAAAGCCTTTCTCTTTGCTCTATAGACTACACTTCTATGAATCTTGAATTCATGATTAATTTTCACATCTGCCACCATGGACGGCACAAGATAGTTTTCAACAGACCTAATCTTATGAACATACTTCTTGGAAATCCAATCAGAGTTACACATGGTATTTCTAAAACTGGTTGCGTAACTATGATGATCATAAAATGTTTTCACTTGCAAAATTTCCTCATCGTTCATCATGGAAGCATATATCATCCATTTGCCTCCTTATCTGCAAACTGCTCTCACCCTGGTTCTTTCATTTTTAACAAGTTTTATGTTCTTCTTTTTCTTAATTCAATACTCTCTCAATGCATCCTTAAAGATCTTGGAGGAATCGCAATTCATGCCTAACTCAAATTTGGGATCCCTCATATCTGTTTCAGGCCTAAACTCTGGATATCTAGGCCTCTTGGGACCCCTGTCATCATTAGAGTAGTTGTCAATATTTTGCAAGCCATTGGATTGTTCACAGTCCTAATCAATATCCTTAATAAATCCATCTGCACACTTACTACAACCTCCCTTCATGTGTGACTTTGCATTTTTTTTTTCTTTATTCATCTCACTTTCAACATTTTTTGATCTAAGACCTTCCCACTCAACACATGTGTCCACATTTTTTACACACAATTCATCATCACTCATACCATAGACATTATCATCTAAGTCCTAATAATCTGGATCAATTTCAACATCCTCATCACCTCACCATGAGCTTCAACTTCCACATTAACCTCTTACTCATCATCTTAATCATTGTTTTCTTTCTCCATATTTATATTCACATCCACACATCCATCATCCAAAACATTCAATAGTGCATGATTGGAGCCTACTTGGCTCTGAAACACTATTTTTTTTGGCTCTAAGTATACTTATGCAACCTTGTCTAGTGATAAGCAATCAATCATGTCCATTACATCATCGTCACAATTCATTGAAAGCAACCCATAATCCAGATAAACCCTATTAACTATATAATAAAAATTGGGATATTTAGCGTAACCTAACCTCTCAGTTATCTCTTCTATTCAAGTGAAGATATTATGTCAGAATCACACTTCTCAATCACAGCTAACTCACCCCCAGTATACACTGTCGTAGGGGTATGTTAGAGTATGTGTGACTTATATTTGCTGTGTGCATAATGGCAAGGAGGCAGATGCCGGAGTGGAATTTATATAAAGGGGACGCTGATTAGTTGGGAGTGCGGGGGCAACGCCCCCGCGGTACGGTACAGGGGTATTTTTGTAAATACGTCCATATTAGGGTTATATAAATACTTAAGATGTAATCCTACTTCAATAATGAAAAAGAACGGCCGCTCGCTCTCGTGGATGTAGGCACATTGCCGAACCACGTAAATCTCTGTGTGTTATTTTCTCCTGCTTTCTTAATTGTTTGATTCCTTACTATTCACCATAATTGCTGCACGATCACAACAAGATATATCAAAAATGACCACCATTCAAACTTTTATACTGAAAATCATTGCCACTGCCTTTGCATGAAGTTAAGAACCCAAAATAATTTATTGATTAATGCATTGATAATTACATAATTAAATCTAGTACCACTAACATGATGTTTACATAATTAAATTTGAGACCAATAACACGATTTTAAATAGTTAAATCTTGAACCACCGACTATGTGTTCAAAAAAATAATGGGTGGACCACAGAGTATGCTAAGACAACTGATGGGTCAATCCCAAGGGCCCAACCCACATTGTAAGCCCAATTTAAATTAAGAGCCCGACTTAAGAGAGATTCAATAAGTCCAGACCAAAGTGGTCTACGCCCAGTCAAGTTCATCAGGGTTTGAGGAGCTACATCAGCAAGGGAGCATGCAAGGTCATCCAAGAGCCTCATCCATGCCTCCTTGAAAAGAGTTAACCCTCACGTCATCCTTTGACTGAATCTTATGGGGAGCGTTGTAACTATCTCATCTGTTGAGAAGAAGGTGTCAGTTCCACCAAATTAGCCACTTAGTTACTAATAAGTCATCTCAATCTGTTAAGTAGCGACTATAAATTGTAAGCTCCGCCAACACTTAGGGGACATCACATTCAATTGAGCACATCCTCTACTATACCCTCTCTTAGCTTGTCTCTCTCTGCTCACTATACACCTTGGAGTAAAAAAACACCAGGCAATCCTAGCCCTTTAAAGTAGACATAAGTCACCTTGATCGAACCACTACAAATCTTTGTGTTGCTTTCTCTCTCTCTCTCTCCTTTACTATTGCAATAATTATCAGTCATTTGATAGGTGGTGTGCAAAGCCAATTTGTGCATCATCAATAACAACAATCATAATATGCCTCCCGCCAAGAATGCAAATTGCACAATAAAATATGATGATCATGATCAAAACGTTTGGATTTTTTTGTGGAACAAGAAAAAGTCTTAGTTGTATCTCATAGATTGCGACCATGCAAGATAAAAAAAAAACTTTCTGCAAGAGCTTGTCTATTAAAAACACACAGATCCCACTAAATAGGAACCTTCCAAAGATAAGGAACTTAAATCTGTTCCAAAAATTAGTATTTTAATACATTAATAAGACAAATTAACTCGTGACTTAAACTTTGGGATTGCCATTGTGGTTTCTCTAGCTTGACCACCCTTAAAGTATTTCCTCCGTTCATTCCCAATGAGTTTCATAAGTCCAGATCATCAGCTTCGCTCTTCGGTACAATTCGTCTGCTTCTCTCATTGGTTGAGTTAGGTTTTTTTTGAATGGTCAGAGTTAAGTTAAGGGTAAAGGTCAAGTATATACCTCTAGTTAAAGTGGCTCGTGAAGACAAGGGTTGAGTTTGACGAAAATGGCTCTCTGCTAAGTGATGTCCATTTGGCGTTTTTGACAAATATGGACTGAAGTATATCGTTGAAACAAAAATAATACTTTAAGGATTAAATTGTGCAAATCGAAACTCCAAGGACCAAATTAAAACCGCATCAATACTTTAAGGGTGTGATTTGCAATTCACCCATTGTTACCCTTCATTTTATTCACCCTTATTTCTATTATATGGTTATGTAGTATTGTATTTGTACTGGAACTCTTTCTTAATGATATGTCAGCTTCGTTAGTTTCACTTGATGACACCGATATGTTTGTGTGTTTGTTGCAATTTGAGAGCTAGGAAGGGAAAATTCATATGATTTGTTTGTTTAATTGTCTATCGTTTTTTACTAATTGACTTTGTGTGTTGACAAGTTGGGTGTCGTTGAATTTCCTATTGATTCTTGTTTTTGATTTTCTTGTTTTGTAGAGTATAGTTTCCTTGTTAGGGCTTCTTTCCATTTTGCATTGAGTTTAAGTTCAGTTGTAAAATAAGTGTTTAATGGCAAACACCTCGACATGGAATGCAAGAGTTTACCATTATCTTTTGCTTGGTATTTGATGGTTCAAACAGTTGATGCAACGACTATGATATGAATTATAGGTAACAATTAACTTAATGCACTTACCTATTATTTTCAACTTTAAAAGGTACCTGATACATCTAGGGCTCATTTGGTTATCGTATTAGAAATTGATTGATTGGATAAAAGAATCCAATCTAATACAATACAAATGGACAAAAGACAAGATTAAATGAGATATTAGAATAATACGTAATTTTATCTAGTATTGACATACACAACATAAGCATTGGATAGTTGTTATTTAGTTCAATCCGTTGTTTGGTAAGGAAATTATTTCATTGTATTAATATTGAATTAACAAAAATATCCTCAATCAATTCTAGCATGCGTCAAAGTGTTTGTTACGTTGATGACAACTTGGTCTTATCAATTGTGGGCTTATAATAGTAAATGTGTATAATAATACATTTGAATTAGATTATAATACCATATCTCCTGATGATATTAAAATACTTCCATAATATAAGTCTATCATACAAAAAATATACTGAAGCATAAAATTAGTGTACATTTTTTAAATTACTACAAAATCAAATTTTTCTATCAAACAAAGTATTAGACCCGATTAAATTAATAATAGTATAATATTTGATTCACTCATAATATGTCTACCAAATGAATCCCTAGTGTTTATCATGTGATATCGCATTAATCGTCACAAAAGAGTGAGCCAACTAGTTAGCCAATGTTACATCTTGAGTCATAAGGCCATGCACTATCCTCTTCGTCTACTTTTCATGCCTCATTTGGTCAGGTGAGTCACAAGATTGTTATTTTGCTTCGATTCCTATGCATTTTTCATACATTAAATATAAAACCATTGACAGTTAACATTTACTTCTCTTGTTTTTTGAGTTGATTTCATATATTCCAGTGATTTTATATGGAAAAAGGATCGAGTGTGAAGCAAAAATAGTGATTCAACTAAATGACCAAATCGAGAATACCTTTCTTAGGCTTCACTATTCATCTTGTTTAATACAATCACTAAAAAATATTTTTCTTGTTAATACTCTTCTTTGCTTGTCAAAACAAAGATTTTTTCTCTCAGAATGACTACTTTGGATAACCCTTTTGTTCTTTTATCTACATGATTAACCCTAATCAATATGTAAATTAATATAGTTAAATAAGTTAATTTTGTAAGATAAAACAGTTAAAAACTATAAATTAGAGTTTGTGCGTAAACTAGGGTTTATGTGTGTACTATTTAAAATTTTAGGATTTTTTGTGCGAAATTGCCAAAAATCAGGAGGAACAATATGTCAAAGATTAAAAGAACAAGAAGAACAAGTGCAATATCAACCAATAATCAACAAGAACATTGGGGAAGTTACCACCACAACCCAGCAAATCACCATCGTCCGGACGGTGGTGGTGGCATCCGGACAGTGGCTCTAGTCGGTTTAAGCTCATCCTCCACCTCATGCTTCACCTTTGCCTATATATATAGCTTGTCATCTTCATCCTTCAACTGGCTGGTGGGGAGAGAGAGAAACCAAGGGAGTCCAGAGAGAATTCAAGAAGAAGAAAAGAGAGAAAAAGTCATAGAGAAATTCAAGATTTGGTCCATCCTACTCTCCAACCAAAACTCTATATTTCTACATTTTTGTTATGTCTTTCTACTTAGAGAATTGAATTGCCGCCACCATTGTGCCTTAACTGATAATAAGGGTGGTTATATTTCAATTGTTCCTTGTGAAAAGAAGTGTCGGTGTCTGTATTTTATTTACTATTGTAATGAGAATTACTCTCACTTCTTGTTTGTCTATAGTAATGGAGTCTGAGTAATTTCCTTATACCCTTCAGTGAGGGGTAAACATATGTACAATACTAGTAAAATTATGGAAATGTTGATATTTTATTATGCTTTATCTACATATATCTATTTATAAGCTCACAGTTATAAACACCAAGCAATACTTAATATTCTATACTATATATTATTATGCACTTCATGCATGATACAATAATGTACATAATTAGGTGTTATTACGTAGCTCAGAATTATGTCATCAGTGAATCATCAACCAGCCGATTAAATATCTACGGTGTTTCAACGGAATGACTTGACCTCCAAGTGCACTGAGGATGTTTTACTGTTGCATGGTACAATTGTCAGATAAATAACCTAAATGATCATCTTGAATGACTTGACCTTCTGGATTATTAAGGTTGTTTAACTGATATAAGATATAAAAGTTATCAGATAAATAACTTAAATGATCCTCCTGAATGACTTGACCATCTGGATTATTAGGGTTGTTTAACTGATACATACTATAATATTGCCAATTGAGTAATGCAAGTGATCCTCATGAAGGGCTTGACCTATTGGTTTACTTGGATTAGTCAATTTTCCTATATATATATATATATATAACTAGCTAACCTAATAAGTTGTTGTGTTATGGTCTAAATAATACCACCAGCTAACCTAAAAAGTTGTTGTGTTATGGTTTATATATGTTAGACCTATCGGTTGACTTTCCATTGACTTGAAAGTTAATTGTTGTAAGGTGACATTTCCAGTATTTAACCAATATAACGCATATGAGATCCTTAAACTGAAGGATACCTTTAATATTATTGTCTTCAACCAGTTTACTTATATATTCAGATTACTTAGACTAGTTATCAATCTAAGCTCACATCACAAGCTATCTCATGTTACATTACTTTAACAATAACTTCACTGTTCTTATTTTAAATTTTAATTATTAAAAAATCTTTGTAGGATCGATCTTGGACTTAAACCGAGAAAACTATATTTCGGCCACTTATACTTGGGTGTATAATATAAATTAGATTACAAAATAGATACAAATCACTACATTACTAGGAGACTACCATGTTTCAAAATTTAACGTGTTCGTGAAGCCATTAGTAAAGTTCAAAAGCTAGTCTTTGATTGAAACAATTTTTTTGAGTGGCATTTAGTTGTTGATCCATGATGAACTTCTATCTTGTGTCATCGACAAGATAACTCTATTAGAGTAATTTTCAGCACTCCAATTTGAAGATTTTCCATGTTTTTCTGTGTGCATGAGTGACACGGTGTTCTTCCAAGTATGTTGAGTAAACCAATCAAACATCCTAGTAAAATATGTATGTATAAAATAATTTTTTGTATTTTTCATGTCAAATAGTCTAGTATATTAACTTCTACATTTGTTGATGTTGTCATGATCGCCCAGGTAAACCTTTGATTCGTAGTTATTTGTTGTCACAGTGGTTGGACCTCTCTTTACATAGTAACTGAATGGTGCAACTTCATTAGAGAAATAATACAAACAGGTGCAAGGTGTTTTTGTTAATTGCTAAGTGAAGATTGAAGATGCATCCACTGCCAAGAAGACCATAACATTATCTCAAAGGTTCCCCCATCTCTACTCAAAAGTGTAAATGGAAAAACTAATTGTAGCAAACAATTGCTCTGTTGTATACTATTGGGGCCAATGGTATACATAACAAAGATGATGAAGAAACATAATTGATTTAGCTTTTTAAGATCCTTTATACAGGGGATCCCAATCCTTTATTTGATAAATACAACCTTCTTTATTTTAGGAATATCAATCTTCTTGATAAGTACTTTCCTAGTTATAAATTGTGAAAATCTGCTATTACTTGTGTGAATAAATCAATATTTGCTTGATTGTGGGCAACAAATCCAATTAATTAATGGAGAAAATCATAGTGCCTTAATTACAAGGTACATATTAAAGAGAATGATGGTGATTTACCTAGTTATTGCTTCTTGTTGATTTACCTAGTTATTGCTTCTTGTTTAACAAATGCCAAGAAATTGATTTACAAATTATTGGCGTTTGTTTGAAACGTCAGTGTTCTTCGTCCGAACTCCGAAGTCTAGCAATGAAGTAGTCAATGTTTATCTTTTGCTAGTACATATTTTCCAATGTTTAAATAAATGCATGTAGATTTGCTAACGACGATTTAGGCAACGATTAATTCAAACACCAATTGAAGGTTTATTGGCCTTTTTTTCCCTTTCCTTGACGTTTAGCAAATGTAAAGCTGGTAATTCCCGACTTTCTTGTAGTGTTACCACCTTGCATTAATAACTTGTCTTTATCTGGTGGTATCACTCTATTGGATTTCGTTATCCATCCATCCACTGCAACATCCTATGAATGATGTAAAACACCAACATTATAATTCTTATCACCTTTGACATCAACAGAATATTGCCAATACTTTCGAAAAGGATCCAAAAAATAATGATTTATCAAACTGTTGTTGCACAATAGACTCAATCATATCCACTTCATGTATTACGCTCCCATCACCATCACTAGACTGCTTTCAAATGTTAAAAATATTCAATTCAACCGTCATATTTTTAAAAGAAAGCTTTATCACCTCATTCCTATAATTAATCAATGCTTTAGAAGTAGTAAGTAATGGTCTACTTAATATGATGGGAATTTGAGTGCCATCATGTAATACCAGTTGGGTGTCCATGACAATAAAATCTAACAGGAAATAAAACTTATCCAACTTGACAAGAGCATCCTCAAGCACTTCCCTTGGGACTTTAATTGGTCTATCTACCAACTTTAAAGTGATTCCTATAGGTTTAAGCTCACTTAAGCCTAATTGTTGGTAGATTGAATAGGGAAATAAGTTGACACTAGCTCCAAGATCAAGAAAGCCTACTCAATTTTGAAGTTCCCAATGACATACAAATTAGTTGGACAACTCGGATCCTTATATTTTGGCGGGGTTTTGAATTGAATGATGACACTCACTTACTCTGTAAGAAAAGCCTTTTTTTTTACACATTGATATTTCTCTTGACAGTGCATAAGCCCTTTGGGAACTTGGCATAAGAGAGGATCTATTTGATGGTATTAAGCAAAGGTATATTTATCTTGACTTGTTTGAACAAGTCAAAGATCTCAGCATGACGATTTATCTTTTTTTGGCTCTATCAAAATTTGGGGAAAGGGAGTTGGTATGGGACATAGTAATCCTCTATCCCCTTAGATGCAGTCGCATCATGGACAATTGGTATAGACTTGATAGTGGAATTAAACTACTAAGAAACTATTGTCTTGTCTACGAACTATTGTCTTGTCTACTAAGAAAGGTGGTGATGGACTGTACATGACATGTGGAGCATCAAAAGTGGGAGAAACATCTATCTGAAACTAATCCTATGGTGGTTTGGATTGAGCAGGAAACTTGCCTTTCTCTTGCGTGGTCATTGGCTAGGTCAATTTCTGGATGTGACTCTTAATATCCTCAAAAGATTGTGTAGTCTACACTTTGAATTCATTGAAGGCTTTTTTGTATTGACTATTGTAATTCATTTGAGTCTACATGAATTGATTCAGTGTATCCTCTAGACTATGTATCTGTGGTGGTTGGTAAGGTGGGTATTGTGGTGTTGGTGGTCCTTCTAGTGGTCGATTTACCAAGAGCTGATGTATGTTCCTCCAACCAAAATTAGGGTAATTTTTTCACCTTGGATTGTACATTGCAGGATTATGGATTGTTATATGGCTTTTTATACTCAAATATTGCTTTGGACTCCTTAAAAACTGGTATAGTAGGACACTCCTTAAAGACTGGTATAACTGGCCTAATTTTACTCATTTTTTTCATGTCAGTGTTGACCATTCTTTGACTTCTCTTTAATGACTTGAGCTATCCGTCATGAATTTTAGTTTTCTTGGGCACCAAGATTACTCTAATTATGGGGCTATATATATGAGCAAGCCTTTTCATCCTAAGGTAACTCTCTAAAACTTAATAGTTGCCTCTTACATCATATAAAGAGCTAGGAACAAATCCTAAATCCCCAACTATTCAAAAGGCTTTAGATCTACAAGATCGATTTTGCTTTTTACATTTATATTGTTGGTCTCCAAGAATTTGGTCCAAAAACATATATTGAAGAAAAGATATATCAAGAAGAGAACCACCAAAACCCACACGGTGTGTCGGTGTGAGTTGATATCAAGAATCTAGGGAAAAAGTGTTGTAATAGTGCTCGCTTGGAACTTGATTCACCCCAGTGAATTGAAGGGAGAAAATGAGCGCACAACTACTCTCCAAGCAATTGATCAAGACCTCGTAGTAGGGTAATCTAGAGGGTTATANATATTGAAGAAAAGATATATCAAGTAGAGAACCACCAAAACCCACACGGTGTGTCAGTGTTACATATAAGGGAGAAAACATCTAGCCATGAGTGCATTGGTTGAGGTATAAGTCTTTGACCTTATAATCAACTTTGAGAGCAGTGGCTTAGGTTTAGGTGGACCAAGATCGGTCCCATGGTTTTTCCAAGTGGGTTTCTACATTAAAATTGCTCACATTGATTATTGCTTAAATTTTGCAAACACGCACTTGCAATTGCACACACACACTCACGCACACACATACCATGTGTATGATTAATTGTTACCATATCTTATCTTTTATCATTATTGTGGTTTGTTAAATGGATGTTGGGCTTTTGGAGGAATAGGGATGGTTGATTTGTATTATTGAGTTGTTGATTGTTGAATTGATTATCTTGCATCCACATGTTCAATTAAGTGTTTGTTCTTTATCAAAAGGGGTTCACTTAAGCATTAATTGATGAATCAATTAATTAATTGGTAATTGTGCTAATTCGGTCTAAAATTGGTGTATGTTTCATAGGAAGTATTAAAGGCCTATTCACTCCATTTAGGTCATGCTAGTGTAATCTCATGCATATAATCATATCGGAGATCATTGCATTACACTTCGCCACTATCAAATTTCTTTTTCGTATTCTTATCAACTTGGTTACATTGAGGGTGTTTTGAAATAAACTAATGTCCACATGTTTGCCTTGCTTCATTTTTGTTATTGCCCATGACTATGAATCTGACTCTTGAGTTCCTTGACCACATTTTTAGGGGACTATGCTTCTAAGCCATGTGCTTGTTGAACCCTTTTTTAGGGGACTATGTATCAGAGCCTTGAGCTCATTGATGCCCTTACCAAGGGATTTTGCTTTCGAGTCTTGTGCTCGTCGGCCCCCTTTTTAGGGTACTGTGCATCCGAGGTCCAAGCTTGTTGACTTCTTTTTCAGGGGACCGTGTACCCAAACTCTAAGCTCGCCGACCTCTTTTTAGGGACTAAAATTTTGAGCTTTGTGCTCACCGACTCTAGTTCTGTGGATTGTGCTTTTGAATCTTGAGTTCTTCAACAAACGNTTGAACCCTTTTTTAGGGGACTATGTATCAGAGCCTTGAGCTCATTGATGCCCTTATCAAGGGATTTTGCTTTCGAGTCTTGTGCTCGTCGACCCCCTTTTTAGGGTATTGTGCATCCGAGGTCCAAGCTCGTTGACTTCTTTTTCAGGGGACCGTGTACCCAAACTCTAAGCTCGTTGACCTCTTTTTAGGGACTAAAATTTTGAGCTTTGTGCTCACTGACTCTAATTCTGTGGATTGTGCTTTTGAATCTTGAGTTCTTCAACAAACGAGTGAGAGATATATCAACTATGAAGAACTAGACTAGGGGTAACTTATGGAGGAAAATTTCGCACAATGCTACTTATCTATCTTAACTTAGCTTAGCACATTCTACTCAATTCAACTCTGCTTATCCAATCTAGCTCAACTTTTTCATGTAGCTAAGCTTGGCATTGTTCACCCAACTCAACCACTAGCTTGGCCTAACAACTCAGATCAATCAACTTAGCTTGACATTTTAGTTTAATCCTGTTTGCTGAAAGTCGTTTGNAGCTTAGCACATTCTACTCAATTCAACTCTGCTTATCCAATCTAGCTCAACTTTTTTCATGTAGCTGAGCTTGGCATTGTTCACCCAACTCAACCACTAGCTTGGCCTAACAACTCAGATCAACGAACTTAGCTTGACATTTTAGTTTAATCCTGTTTGCTGAAAGTCGTTCGAATTAGGAAAAAAAAACATATCTTTGAATGTCTCGGAAGAGTTAATGTCAAATATGACATATATGACCAAATGAGCAAGAGAATTTGTACTTTAGCTCCATCAAGTCATAACTGACAAGAAAACCTCTATAAAAGGGCAGTAGGTAGGCATGGGAACACCCAAATTTTGCTTCAACAAAGAATATCGGGGGAGATCAATTAACTGCAAACCTAGCTTGTGATAGCATTTAGACGAAGTAACTATTTTTGTTGTCAAAGAACAATCTTACGGTCGTTAGACAAATACCAATACATTAGATTGTATATTTTTAAATAGACTAGTAATGCATGACCTTTGTTGCACGTGAATATATTTAAACAATAATTTTTTTTATAAAAAAATTAAATTATATGTGTAATTAAATTGAATAATAAATTANTGTGATAGCATTTAGACGAAGTAACTATTTTTGTTGTCAAAGAACAATCTTACGGTCGTTAGCCAAATACCAATACATTAGATTGTATATTTTTAAATAGACTAGTAATGCAAGACCTTTGTTGCACGTGAATATATTTAAACAATAATTTTTTTTTATAAAAAAATTAAATTATATGTGTAATTAAATTGAATAATAAATCATGTAATTTTAATTATTGTCAAGCCTAATTTTTGATCTTCTCTACCCCTCTTCGAGTATCTAATATGTTATTTGTTTAGGTATCTTTCCGACATCTTAGATACTTCCTCTTTTGTTTATAATGAATCTTTATTATAAGACTTTCATTATTGAGGATTTGCATATCTAATTAAATTATAAATTTATTACTTTTTTGTCAAAGAAATTGATTGAATTGCAATACTATTGTTTGCATTATAATAATATGATATTGTTGTATAACAAAAAATCAATTATAACATATATTGGGTTGTAAAATAATAGAATATAGGTTGAACTTTTTTCTTCATATAAACATAGAAAATTATATGGAACTGTACTATTAATAAATGAGTTCAAAAGAATTTAAAAATTAGATACGATTAATAAANTATTGTTTGCATTATAATAATATGATATTGTTGTATAACAAAAAATCAATTATAACATATATTGGGTTGTAAAATAATAGAATATAGGTTGAACTTTTTTCTTCATATATATATAGAAAATTATATGCAATTGTACTATTAATAAATGAGTTCAAAAGAATTTAAAAAGTAGATATGATTAATAAAAGAATTTAGAAGAATTTAGAAGTCAAATAGGTATAGAAAATATAAATTAAATGAAAGCAATATAGAATTTAAAAGTCAAATACTATTAATAAAAGAGTTCAAAAGAACTTAGAAGTTAAACATAGGTATATGAAATAAAAGTTAGAAGAAACTAATATATGAGTATCATTAACTTTATAATAAAAATTAGAGATAAAATCAAAAATCAAAAATTTTTCACAGATGCTGACATTTATCAGCATAGATATAGAATTGAAAACAAGCAAGGGAATCTTCAATGTTCTTGTGGAAAAAAGTGGTACCCTTATTCAGGTGGACAATTGGAGATTCTTATGAAAAGAAAGTAACATCTTATCTGATATGCTATCCTAGCATACAAAACATAGAGCTCATCACTACTAGAAAACAAACAAGTATTATATTTATAGTATCGTATAGGTATGCATTGTAAACACTATAAAGACAGAGTTCAAAAAAACGTATGATTGAAGTGTTCTCCATTGTAAAAAAAAGTTATGCATGTTGTCTATACTTCTAACATCATATCAACATGCTAATAAATCCTTCGCATGACCAATGATTGATGGGTAACCAAGTAGAAGCAGATTACTATAAACCATGTAACCGTGGTTATCAAGCAGGTTTTGAGTCATAAGAGCAACGTGATTTATTGTTTGACTTTGGTGGTGTTATGATGATGGACTGCCCTTTCGGGTTAGTAGTTATGGCTCAAACTGGACATTCAACAGCATGAGACCCTCATTGTCACGTCCAAAGGGGTTACTACCCACTGGACGCCCTTCCCCCCTTTTCCAGTTCANGTAGTTATGGCTCAAACCGGACATTCAACAGCATGAGACCCTCATCGTCACGTCCAAAGGGGTTACTACCTACTGGACGCCCCTCCCCGCTTTTCCAGTTCAAAAAAAAAAAAAAAACTTGAAATGGGCAATGAATCAAAGTCTAGGGCTTAGTCACACAATTCTTCTAAACTCCTAACATCCTTGCACTTCATGTGCGAATTCGCGCTCTGGGAGCAAATTCTCTATGAATTTGCATTCTCATTTTCTAAAATCTATGAATTCAATTTTTTAATTCATGAATTTGATTACTTTGCGCTCTTACTTGCTTATATGCTTAGTAATTATTACTCATATTTTTATTTGAGAAGTACTAACCCAGGCTTAAAGATAGATATGAAACTAGAATAATATTTGTAATCTATAGTTGTCATTTTAGAACTTTACAATCAACATATATTTAAAAATTAAATAGTCTATCTCATAGTTTTTTTATGAAAATTTAATTTTTTATATTTTAGTTATATTAAATTTTTATGGGTGAATGTGTGTCTGTATGCATATAATATAACGTTCTCAAAGCGCTCCTACTCTCAACTTTTTTTGAATATTGATGTTTTTACACTCCTGTTCCCGCCCCTAGTCCCACTCTATGCGATTTAGGTCCAGGGCCCTTAACCACATGAAGAGAAAAAAACGGCAAGTGAGTTCACTCGGGCCATGTTTGGATGATCCCCAAGGGGAAGGATTGGGTTGGTTTTAGGAAACTCTTTCAAACCCGATCTAAGGGATTTATACATGGGATTCAATCATAAATCTAATCCAATCCCATGTTTGGTAGGTGACACAAATATATGCGAAGATCTATGGATTCATGTCAAATCGTATTACTTAATTTACTAAAATGTCCATTATTAGGTGAATAGAAGAATAAATTTTTTTGGGTAACATAGTATTTTTGTCTCCAAATTCAATCTTTTACTTTTGAACCCTCCTTCATGGGTTTCATCAAACCCTCATACTTAGCTTTTAATGCACTATTCATTGAGGACGGAAATATGAATCCAAGGTTTAAAAGTCCTAACCAAACATAAATTTAAGTGGTCTATCATACTATTTTTCTTAAGGGGAATTTGGAAGTCGGTACAAAAATTGGACTTAATTGAGCAAAACTATATTAAGGAAACTTATTTGACTCTAAATGCATNTCTTAAGGGGAATTTGGAAGTCGGTACAAAAATTGGACTTAATTGAGCAAAACTATATTAAGGAAACTTATTTGACTCTAATTGCATTTNAATTGGACTTAATTGAGCAAAACTATATTAAGGAAACTTATTTGACTCTAAATGCATTTTTTTGAAAAAAGACTAAAAGGTCACTTTGTACTCTATTACTCTCTCTTTTCTCTCTCATTTTCTCTTCCCTATTTTATCTCTCTATCTCTCACTATCACATTGATAATTTTTTTCAAATATGTAAATATTTGATTTAATTTTTTTTATTTCTCTTCCTTATTTTTGTTCTCTCTCCCCCTATTTTTTTCACTCACCATTACTCTTTCTCTCCTTATTCTCTCTCCCTTCTCTTATATCAATGTTACAACAACATAATTACACCAATTGGTTATAGTTATCCTATAATACACCAAATAATTACTCATGTATTCTAATAAACCGAACAGTAATACCAAACAATTACACAAAATTACAACACCAACTCAATTTGTCATTCAGTTGTTTACATTANTTACAACAACATAATTACACCAATTGGTTATAGTTATCCTATAATACACCAAATAATTACTCATGTATTCTAATAAACCAAACAGTAATACCAAACAATTACACAAAATTACAACACCAACTCAATTTGTCATTCAATTGTTTACATTAATCAAAAAGTTACACCATTTAGTATCACGACATAGTTACACCAATTATATATACCAAATTGGGTTTATCATGACAAATTGGGTTAGTGTCATAATTTTGTGTAATTATTTGGTATAACTGTTTGATTTATTATAACACATGAGTAACTATTTGGTATATTATAGAAAAATTATAACTGATTGGTGTAACTAATTAGTGTAATTATGTTGTTGTAATGTTGATATAAAGAGAGAAAAAAAATAAGGAGAGAGTAATTGTGAGAGAAAATAGGGGAGAGGATGAGAGAGATANTTGTGTAATTATTTGGTATAACTGTTTGATTTATTATAACACATGAGTAACTATTTAGTATATTATAGGAAAATTATAACTGATTGGTGTAACTAATTAGTGTAATTATGTTGTTGTAATGTTGATATAAAGAGAGAGAAAAAAAATAAGGAGAGAGTAATTGTGAGGGAAAATAGGGGAGAGGATGAGAGAGAGAGAAAATAGGGGAGAGAGATGAAAAAATCAAACCAAATCTTTACATGCTAAAGCAAAATGATAATTAATGGGTCATAATTAGTTGATAAGGTTGCAGCATTCANGAGAGAGATAAAATAGGGGAGAGAGATGAAAAAATCAAACCAAATCTTTACATGCTAAAGCAAAATGATAATTAATGGGTCATAATTAGTTGATAAGGTTGCAGCATTCAAGTCAATGTATCCCTAATCCAAAGCTATAAGGATGAGATGCAGTAAATTATCATATCCTGTCTCGGGCTATATTATGGTCATCAATTAATGATCCAAATTCCCAAATACTTTTTTGATAGGACATTTTCTGTGATCAAGGTGAACGAGACACATGTCCTCGACATATTGGCCCCAGAGTGTTGTTTGGACGACACGTGTCCTCGACATCTTGTCCGCAGAGTTCTCGGTATCTTGTCTGCGGAGTGTTCTCCGAATGTCCACAGAGTCCTCGGCATCTTGTCTGTGGAGTGTTCTCCGAATGTCCACGGAGTCCTCGACATCTTGTCCGTAGAGTCCTCAACATCTTGTCCGTTGAGTGTTCTTTGAATGTCAGTAGAGTCCTCAAGATGTTGTCCGTGAAGTGCTCGACATTTTGTCTGCAGAGTGTTCTCTAAATCTCCACGGAGTCCTCGAAATCTTGTCTGCAGAGTCCTCAACATATTGTCCACAGAGTGTTCTCCAAATGTCTGCAGAGTCCTCAACATCTTGTCCACGAAGTGTTCTCCAAATGTCCGCAAAATCCTCGACATGTTGTCCATGGAGTCCTCGACATGTTGTCCGTGAAGTCCTCGACATCTTGTCCGCGGAGTGTTCTTCGAATGTCCGCAAGTCCTCGACATCTTATCCGCAGAGTCCTTGGCATCTTGTCCGCAGAGTGTTCTTTGGATGACACACATCCTCAGGAATCTTGTCCGCGCAGAGTGTTCTTTGGATGACACACGTCCTTGGGAATCTTGTCTGCGGAGTATTCTTTAGATGACACGTATCCTTGGTATCTTGTCCACGGAGTGTTCTCCGAATGACACGCGTCCTTGGCATCTTATCCGCAGAGTATTCTTTGGATGACATGCGTCCTCGGCATCTTGTCAGCGGAGCACTCTCTACATGACACGTCACGTCGGCGTTAAGTTTTCCATGCCGACAAAACATGGATAAGAGTTTTTGATGGCTATTGTGACTTGGAAGTAAAATGGGTTGTCAATGATCGGTTTCCCCTTTTCAAGATAGTCAAAGTGACAAGAAAGATAGTCCAATAACCAATGTAAAGATGTACGAAGTATAAAGTTTTGAAATGTTGGCCCTTTTGAGGGGTGATGTACGAAAGTGCCCTTATGCATGCGCAGCCATAATTAGGTTACAGTAAATGTTCTCCTCAAAAGAATAAGGAGTATTTATTGCTCGGCGTGCTTAGGAAGGCCCGAGCATTAAATGTAGGAGTTTCCGTCATGTAAAGAGGAAAGCTCGCTGCTCGAGGACTGAGCACCACCTGCTGCCTTCCAAATGAGCCAATGAGTAGCCTTCCCTCTAGGTGACCTAAGTGTCTGCAATGATTAACTCCATGGAGGTATAAGTAGCTATCTCAAACCCAAGTTTAAGTACACATATTCTCACCCAAGCAATAGAACAATGTTTCCTACCTCTCTCTCACATACTGAGCTGATCGTCGGAGGGTCACACCAGAAAACAGTTTGGCACCCTTCTAACCTTTCTTCTTAAGTGGCAGGTTCTGTCTCGATAAGTCGAGATCATCTAGACACCTGGCAAAGTAATTCATCATCACTCCTTTTACCATCTCTCACATTTGGTTGTTACGGGACCATCGACTTTTCATGTAATCTCGAGTTTACTAAGGGAGAGATCTGTTTATTTATTTATTGTGCGAAAATCACCATGCACACTTTTTCAGTTAATTAGGCTAGGATCATTCTCTTTGGTGTGTAAACTAATTTTACTTCTATCAAATTTTTAGTTTAAAAAAAGGTATTTCGATTTTTGAAAAAACTTACATGCGGTCCTTGCGTTGGCGGGAATATTAAGGGATTGATTAGTTATTGATTTTAATTATCTATTTTGTCCTCATCACATGATTTTAGCCTAAAATACAATTATTATTATTATTATTTTGTGTTTGTTATTGAGATTTTTGCAGTGTTGTTTATCAGTTTTGAAATTCAAATTTGTGAACTAAGCAATTTGGATATTATAATGATATCTGACGATCTGTGTTTTATGGAGAAGAATGTACATTAACAATATGTGTTTTAATGTACCTATCTGACGATCTATATTTTAGTTTACTTGTCTGATGATTTATTTTTATGGAGAAGAAAATATATTAATGATCTATGTTTTAGTTTATATGTTTAACGATATGTTTTTATGGAAAAAAAGATACATTAATGATTTGTGTTTGTAGAGAAGAAGGTACAGTAACGATTTCTATTTTACTGTATCAGCTTGACGTTCTATGTTTTAGTGTACTTGTTTGATAATTTGTGATTTTAGTGTACCTCTCTGACGATTATTGTGTACCTTTTTTTATTATTATTTTTTTATTTTTTATTTTTTATTGTGTACCTGTTATTTTTTATTTTTTTATTACATACCTTTTATTTTCTGTCGCAAAAGTATATATATATATATATATATATATTTTTTTTTTTTAATTGTGTACTTGTTTTTTTTAGAGCATACCTATATTACGATTTATGTTTGTGAAAAAAGTTTTTTTAGGTACCTATATTACAATTGTAAGAGGTGTTGGTTATATCATTTTCTTTGACTTTTCAACGGATACTTAACCCAAAAAAAAAAGTTGGCAAGTAAATTTTTTTAAAATCTTATTGGCCTAGGTACCAGCCCCAAATCCCCCATACTTTTTCCACCCACGTTCTTCCTCCGTAGATCGTCCGCCATGTATTCGTAAGGGTCCCGATCAGATGTCATTCTATTGATTAATAAACAAAAAACAGATGGAATCTTTACAATATCAAAAGAAGACACCAATTCAATGGAACTATAACAATTTGTAACAAGGAAAATAAATTTCTTGAGTCCACCGCTATTAATATATTAGTTCCTTGTTTTTTTATGAATGTCCTTAACGTCAATCCTATCACTGATCAATAATTCAGGGAAAGATCTCTATGCCAAACCAACCAACCAACCAACCAACCAAGACAATCATATGAAGCCAAAAAAAAAAAAATAGAGGAAAAATCAACATCCACGGTCATGGGTACCTAAACAATGTCTATCAAACTTATATAACAACAATCCAGTATATTTGCATTCATCACTAGACTCCCGTATCAAAAGTTGGAGGGAAGTGCAAGAGATAGAGTAATGGGTTCAGTGGGAGAATTGAGTGATGAGATCCAACCAAGAAGTTATTGGAGATGGAGCACACAAGATTTTTTCCTAGAAGAATCTTTTAAAACCTGGACCACACACCGATCTGCACTGTCAGAAACAACTGCACGCTTCAAGGCCTGTCTTGTAAGCCGATCAGAGGATGCTGATGAGCTCATAGAGCTTTGGAAATAAAGTGAGAACGAAATGAAACATTGCCTCACCTGGTGGGACCTTATCTGGTTTGGGTTTGGCTGTCATTGCTCACCGGCCAAGAGGCCCATGACCATGCTGGACCAGCCATTGTCTTATCCTATGTCGCATCAGGTATCTCAGCAATGCTTTCAGTTTTCTGCTACACGGAATTTGCAGTAGAAATTCCGGTCGCCGAAGGTTCTTTTGCTTACCTGAGAGTAGAATTAGGAGACTTTGCAGCATTTATAGTAGCAGGGAATACACTTCTTGAATCCATTGTGGGAAGTGCAGCTGTTGGTAGGTCATGGACTTCTTACTTCACAACTCTTTTGAACCGACACCCGAACTCATTACGTATACATACAAATCTCACAAAAGGGTTCAACCTCCTTGACCCTATTGCTGTTGTAGTTTTGGCAATTGCATCCACCATAGCCATGATCAGCACAAGAAAAACTTCATACTTCAACTGGATTGCATCTGCTATAAACACCATAGTAATTTTCTTTGTGATAATTGCAGGGTTTGCTCATGCTGATACCTCCAATTTGCAACCTTTTATGCCTCATGGTGCTGAAGGGGTCTTCCAAGCAGTAGTAGCAATTGTGTATTTTGCTTATGGAGGATTTGACAATATTGCGACAATGGCAGAGAAAACAAAAAATCCATCAAGAGATATTCCACTTGGGTTGCTTGGATCAATGTCAATGATTACTGTGATATACTGTTTGATGGCACTTGCTGTGAGTATGATGCAGAAATACACCGATATAGACACAAATGCAGCAAACTCTGTTGCATTTCAGAGTGTAGGGATGAAGTGGGCTAAGTACCTGGTTGCTCTTGGATCCCTCAAAGGGATGACCACTGTTCTATTGGTAGGAGCACTAGGGCAGGCACGATATACTACTCATATTGTGCGAGCCCAAATGATTCCACCATGGTTTGCTCTCGTCCACCCAAAGACAGGAACCCCTATTAATGCCACTCTCTTGATTACCATTTCAAGTGCCATTATTGCATTCTTTTCAAGCTTGGATCAGTTGGCAAGTTTGTTATCAGTCAGCACACTCTTTATCTTCGTGATGATGGCAGTGGCACTTCTTGTGAGGAGATACTATGAACGAGGAATTACTCCTCGAGCAAACCTCTTGAAGCTAGTTGCCTTCTTGCTGATCATTATTGCTTCCTTCATGGGGACTTCAGCATTCTGGGGATTGAACCCAAAGGTTGGATTGGTTACACCATCACCGTTCCTCTGTGGTTCTTGGGGTCCTTGGGGATTGCAATTTCTCTGCCACAGCAACGAACACCAAAAGTCTGGGGAGTTCCACTTGTTCCGTGGTTGCCATCCTTGTCAATTGCAACAAATTTGTTTCTCATGGGATCATTGGGATCTCAGGCTTTTATAAGGTTCGGCGTCTGCACGTTTGTAATGCTGGTCTACTATGTTCTTTTTGGTCTCCATGCAACATATGACATGGCCCATCAGCAACACAAGCTAGAATCACAAAAAATTCTTCAAGAAGAAGACATGGA
The DNA here is from genome assembly GCA_963454935.2 of Ilex paraguariensis. Lineage (NCBI taxonomy): Eukaryota > Viridiplantae > Streptophyta > Magnoliopsida > Aquifoliales > Aquifoliaceae > Ilex > Ilex paraguariensis. The sequence goes on from CAUOFW020006935.1 coordinate 87,449, forward strand.
AAAAGCAGGGCCATAAGAAGTTAAATTACCCAATGCCACTTCAATAGTTCATCCAAGAATGCAGTCTTGAGACTGAAAATATATGTACTTATGTCGCATCAAACTTGTGAAATCAATCTTCCAAATTAAGATCATTACCCCTCAATGCAACAATGAAGAGGAGAAAATTTTATACATGCTATCAATAATTTTTTGTGGAATTACTTCCTAAAGAAATGTCACCTCTCAACCAACTTAATCCTCAAAAGTACAGGTTATTTTACCAACAAATATCTTTCTGCAATTGGAAAAAAATGATTTCAGTCTTGATTCAACATAGATTCTTGATGTCTCTGGCGAGTTCATAAACAGAAAGTGGGGGTAACTGTTTTTGAAGAAGCTAAAAAACATATCAAGAACAAGAATGATGTCGCATACAAAAAGAGGAATTCAGGGAAGTAAAGGGTATAAACAAAAGGAAGCAGCAAATATAAAAAGACATCAAGGAAGAAACATGGTTCTTTTTGTAGAAATTTTTTATCAGCAATATGGGTATAACACTAAAAAGTTTTACCATACATAAAAAAAAGTCATTACCTAGTTTGGTTCTCCTTAATAAAGGATGCTGGGAGCTGAGCAATGAGTACAGAGACAGATTTAACATTTAGACTTGCATGACATGCATATTCCAAGATTCCAATAACTCTTTGCAGCTGATAGAGAGATCAGATATGTTCCAAAATAAATGAAATGTTTTAGTATCCAATGCACGAGGCTATTGCTATTGGAGGGTCTGGGGAGGGTTACATGTATGCAAATTCACCCGTGAAAGCAGAGAAGTTGTTTCCGCGACTCAAACCCGTGACATCCAAGTCACAGTGGTGCAACTTTACCGTAGCGCCAAGGCCCACCCTCCAAATGAAATATTTTAGTGTCAACAGAAAAGCAAAAGAGTGAATGACATAGACCAGCCATGCTTGGCTGATCTGGATCTCATTGGTTCCACCACAGCCATTAAACTTGTTATTCACATTGGAAGTGTCAAAATCCAGAAGCTGCCTTGGACTTGAGGAATGAGCTATCTTGGGATAGTGACCTTGAGGAAAAAGAATCCTGTCTACTGAACAACATGTCTTGAGGAAAAGGAATTCAGTTCAGATTTCCTTATTGACAACATGGAAGAATAAAAAATACAACGAGAAACCGACCATCATACTCTACCACTTATTCAGCACAAATATCAATTTGTGGGCAGATGACACTAACAAAGAGTTACTTGCTATTATTCCCTTCTTCTAAGTACGTTAGAATCTATAAAAAATGGGAACATCTATCATGATTTAGTCAAATTTTTAGGCGATAAATACTTTTTTTTTTATAGGAAATGAAACTTTTATTAATATTATAGTATAATTAGGGATAATTAGTAATTAAAAACTAAAAATCAGAATTTAGAAGAAAAAAAAAAGAAAAAAAAGATGGCAAATTTGAATATGATGAAGGAAAAGAAGGGTCCAATTGGATTGGCTAAAAGCAAGTAGGAGGTGGAGGCTTCAAAATCTTCAAGCCATGCAATGAAATGATTGGAGGGGATGATTTTTGGCTATAAAAAGACAAAAAATATGTGCAAAACTCGTCTGAGGCATTCCTAGGGGTGTGGTTTGGATCAAAATAAGCCTTTTTTCAAGGGCTTTCCAACAAGCTTGAGTTTGCCTATCCAACTTCGTTTGGATATAGTTCCAATTTTGGCTGTTTTACACGATATCAAGAGTGAATTCTACCCATGAATGCATACCAATTGGTATAAAAACTTATTACTATGTCGAGTATCAGATTGAACCCAGTATAAGAGGCATCTATCTGTGACCGAATCATAAAAAGAGCGACTTATAGGTTGTATCAAAGTGTTTTGGTGTTATGTATGGATATGGTGCCAAGTCATTGAATACTGATGTGTGAATGGAGTTGCTAATAAGAAATGACTACCATTAGGTCAGTGTTGATAGACTGGGCTACTGTGGAAATCAGTTACAAAAATATAGTGGAATGTTATAATCCTATATCAATTAAAAATAAACTTATATATGTGCATATGAACTTTGGGTAACCTTTCATTCCATGTCGGTTATCAAGGGTGAACCCATGGGTTCATATCATGTTGCATTGCTCGCCTATATGACCACCAAATTTTTCTGGCTCCCAATAGAAGCTAAATAAAGTCAAAATTGAAACTTGGACTAGAACTAAAATTCAAACGAATTTACAATCAGCTTGTAGATATACAAACACACATCAATCAATATGAAATATCCGAGCATGCGGTTAAAGTAGGTTAATATGAGAACGCTCAAATTGGTGAAACTAGTGTCCCAAAGTTGAAAGATGATACAAATACTAAAATTATTGGATCACAGAAGATAGAAAAATCATAATTATTGAATGTAGAATGAAATTCTAAAAAACCTATTTCACCTATACAAATGCAACATTTAAGTACGACATTCAAGTAGGTAAAAGTTACGAAGCTTTAATTGTTAAACTAATGGCTCAAACCTGACGATCGTGATGATACATAAACAACCATATGATTGATCGATGATGTACAAATTGGCTTTGCACAACAGCTGTCAAGTAATTAGTAATAAATGCAGTAAATAAGTAAAGAGAAAGAAAACAAGGATTTATAGTGGTTCGGTCAACGTGACCTACGTTCACTTTTGAATGGCTAGGACCGTTGGGTATTTTATTAACTCAAGTGTGTAGCGAGAGCAGAGAGTTACAAACTTTGAGAGGGAGAGGAAAGTTGTGATCGACTGAGTGAGATGTCCTCCAAGTGTTGGTGGGGCTTACAATTTATAGTCGTCATCCAAGTGTTGGTGGGCTATTAATTCGAATTGGGCTCATAACATGAGTTGGGCCCTTGGGTTTGGCCCATCATTTGCCCCTAATGCCCTTTGTCCAATAGAAGTTAGAGAGGAGGGCATTCGGTTGAGTTTGAATTTTCGACTAAAGGCATCACTGGAAAAACTTTGGGAGGCCAAAACATATGATTCTAGGCCTTTTTTGGGCTTTTAACGGCGTTTGTCATAGCCATATGCAATGAGTATTGTCGAGCTCGTCGAGAGCTTCGAGTGTATATATTATGGGCCCTGTTTGGAGTTACAGAGCAAAAGTTACTGTCAAAATAACGATCAGACCTTTTTAAATCCGAATTTCTTAAAAACTCCTTTCATTGGTGACTCTCTCCATTCCCAAAGATTCCTTTTGCCTGAGGCACTCCATTAGCTATATAAACTCCACTCTTCACCCTCCTTTTTGGATTCCTGAAGAACCCTAGTTATAAATTTGGGGCTTTTTACTTTCCTTGATTTCAAGAAACCCTCGGCTATAAATAGAAAACTTTTCCTTCATTTGCCCATTCCATATAATTTTGAGAGAGAGGATATTTTACCCATTCCACACAACCTTGAGTGAGAAGGAGAGTCCTTCTTGAAATTCTTCAAGAACGCATAGGTGAAACTTTTTGAATTTGAGCACTTCGATCAATGTCGACTGGAGAGGAGCTTGTGGATCTTGGTGGAGAGCCAGGAGAAATTTTTGTGGTTCCCAGAGAAGAGGAGGAGGAACTAGGCACCGTGGAGGTACCAGGGGNGGAGAAATTTTTGTGGTTCCCAGAGAAGAGGAGGAGGAACTAGGCACCGTGGAGGTACCAGGGGCATCCACCAACCTCGCTGCTTGTGCGCCCATGGGGCTGTCCGTGGTGGGGGCACTGATAGTGGACGTGCCCACTGTTTTAGTTAAGGTGCAAGGTCTTGGGTGATAGAGGAGGCATTGGGCAGCTTGGGTGAGCAAGGGGCCTTGGGCGCGAGTAGTGGGCGAGTAGCCTGCTCGTATAGGTGGGAAGGGGCGATCAGTTCAAGCGGCAGACGAGTAGGGGGGAGATTGGGCGAGCAGCCTACTCGCATTAGGGGTATGCATGGTGATAGGCGAGCAACCTAGGTGACGTGGATCTGGCAGGAGCAATGATGGGCGAACAGTCCATGTGATTGGTGAGGCTGACCATAGGCAAGTAGCCCATATGATTGGTGAGGCTAACCATGGGCAAGCAGCCCACGTGATTAGCGAGCTGGACAAGAGAGCAATTGCTGTTTGCGCGAGGGAGAAAGTACCGGGTGAGGCTGTCTTGGCGACAGGAGTTGGTGGGCGCACCGAAGGGGGTTTGGGCAAGGCATCCCTGTAGGTGGGTGAGCTTCCCTTGACGCTGGGCCCATTAGTCAGTTTGAGTAAGCTCCTCTTTGTGGCAGAGGCTAGGCATAGAGTTAGCGAGCCTGGTTCTAGGTAGATTAGTGATGACCCGGCTCCTTCAAGTGGAATTTCTCAAAATCAGACTCCTCAGGGCCTTTTCGGTAGTGGCTCAGACAACTCTTCACGCCCTCACAACAAAAAACATTGAGGAAAGGTAGCCATTGATGATGATGGGTCTAAAGTGAGTACTATTTCTAGCACTTTAAATACAGATGCTGATATTTTGCAAATTGTCTTCGCCTACCACGTTCCTCCAACTGTGCTATGTCGTCGGGCTAAGATGGGTGAGCCCATTTGTGATAACTCATCTGATGACATTGCCATCTATGAGGAGATGCTTGAGGCTGGGCTCAGGCTCCCCATGTCTTCTTCTATTTGCCGTATTCTCCATTATTTTTTACTTTCATCGGGGTCGTTATCACCCAATTGTTGGAGGTTTTTGTTGTGCTTTCTGATATTGTGGAGGAAGGTGCATCATGAGGATGCCTCTCCTGTCGAGTTTCATGTAACTTATACATTGAGCAAGACTCCTGTTCCTAATCGGGGCTGGTACTACTTTACTACGAGAGACAAGTTAATTACCGAATTGCGCTCCAACTTTCATAGTTGGAAGTCTTGCTTTATATTTGTTGGGGGAGAATGGGTTGTAGAGGCCGATAGGGCTTTGGTACCAACAAGATGGGGTGCTCCTAAGAAACTTGGTATGCCCTACACTTACTTTCTCTTGTTTGCCTCTTATATATATATATATATATATTTTTTTTTTTACTCATCATGCCTCTTGTAGATTCTCCTGTGCTCTCCAAGGACCAAGAGTGGAAGTTGTAGGCCATGAGGGCTCATCCTGAAAAAGATGTTGGGGTTCTTATGTTCAAAGACGGTGGTGGGGCTGGTGGACCCTCTCCGGGATCCTCTTTGAAAAGAAAGAGTATGTTGATTCTCTTGTACTTTTCTCCTTTACTTAGTGTTTTTCATCTAAATAACCCTTTTATTTCCTTTGCAGCAGTAGATAGAAAGGTGATTGGGTCCTGCCTCTCTAGTAGGATCCCTCATCCTCCTAAGGTGGCGAGGATAGGCGATGCCTCTCCAGTGACCTCTCCAATGATGTGCCCAAGGTGTGCTATCCTTAAGCAACCCCTCTAGTGGTACCTCAGGCACGCTCCCATCAAGTGACTCCTCCAGTGGTGCCTCCTTAGTCGGAGACTCATTCAGTTGCATCTCCTACTCCAGAGTCCCCCTTGTTAGCCACACCTTTTGCCGCCCGTTTATCCACTCCTCCTATGGAAACTTCTAGAGGGCACCGATTCAGATCAGCTCCATGTTGGGTAACACACCAGTCATAAATGATCGACTTGGGAGGTTTGTGTTTCCCAATGATGTTAGCGAGATTAGTGCTCTGGGCACCGAGGGAATCATCAGCTCTTTTCTAGAAGGTCTGGCTCAAGTAAGGGTCTATCGTCTCCCTTTCTCTAGTCCTTTCTTAAGCTTTTGACATTCTTTTGACTTTTATCTTTCTTTAGACTTCTACTGCATCTATGTGTTTACTTTCAAGGGACTATTGTCATGGCCAGCTAAAGCAGAATCATGAAGTTGTGCAAAAGGAGCTCCTTGTTGCTCAGGGAAGGATTGTCGAGATTGAAGCTGCTGATAAGACTTCCAAGGCTGAGTTTGTGGCGACCCGTGAGAGGGCAGCTAAGGTTGAGATTGAGCTTTGGCGACCCATGAAAGGGCGACCAATCTCGAGGCTGAGCTTGTGGCGACCCATGAGAGGGACGCACTCAAAGAGGCTAAGTTTGTGAAGGCCCGTGAGATGGCCGCGCTCAGAGAGGTTGAGCTTATGGAGACCCATGAGAGGGCCATGCTTAGAGAGGCTGCCGTATAGGCAAAGGTGAAGGTAGCTCATGAGAGAACTTCTCGGGCTGAGGAGAGGGCTGTCATGATTGAAATTGATTTGGAGANTAGACTTCTACTGCATCTATGTGTTTACTTTCAAGGGACTATTGTCATGGCCAGCTAAAGCAGAATCATGAAGTTGTGCAAAAGGAGCTCCTTGTTGCTCAGGGAAGGATTGTCGAGATTGAAGCTGCTGATAAGACTTCCAAGGCTGAGTTTGTGGCGACCCGTGAGAGGGCAGCTAAGGTTGAGATTGAGCTTTGGCGACCCATGAAAGGGCGACCAATCTCGAGGCTGAGCTTGTGGCGACCCATGAGAGGGACGCACTCAAAGAGGCTAAGTTTGTGAAGGCCCGTGAGATGGCCGCGCTCAGAGAGGTTGAGCTTATGGAGACCCATGAGAGGGCCATGCTTAGAGAGGCTGCCGTATAGGCAAAGGTGAAGGTAGCTCATGAGAGAACTTCTCGGGCTGAGGAGAGGGCTGTCATGATTGAAATTGATTTGGAGAATGGCCTTGCTGATGCCTTTATTGACGGTTATGAGGAGCTCCAAGGAAAGATTTATGCTGCTTTTTCTAATATTGATGTTTTAGACTTCTTGTCATTTGAGGTGCCTAATGATAGTGATGGAGGCTCTGATGATGCCGAGGATGATGAGGAAGATGAGGAGGGGGACGACCAAGAGAGTAGTTAGAGAGCTAGGGGCTTTTGAATTTTTTTTTTAAAGAAAGGCAGTTTATAGCCTTACTTTTTTAAAAGTGGTTTTATGCCACTGATGCTCCTTTGAAATACAAAAATGCAAAGATTTTTTTGGAGTAAATCTAGAAAATTTTATTTATTCACTGCTTTTGTCAAGCAATATCAGGTAATAGCCCCAAAAAGTACAAAAAATAAAATCCAGNCCTTTCTCTAGTCCTTTCTTAAGCTTTTGACATTCTTTTGACTTTTATCTTTCTTCAAACTTCTACTGCATCTATGTGTTTACTTTCAAGGGCCTATTGTCATGGCCAGCTAAAGCAGAATCATGAAGTTGTGCAAAAGGAGCTCCTTGCTGCTCAGGGGAGGATTGTCGAGATTGAAGCTGCTGATAAGACTTCCAAGGCTGAGTTTGTGGCGACCCGCGAGAGGGCAGCTAAGCTTGAGATTAAGCTTTGGCGACCCGTGAAAGGGCGACCGATCTCGAGGCTAAGCTTGTGGCGACCCATGAGAGGGACGCACTCAAAGAGGCTAAGCTTGTGAAGGCCCGTGAGATGGCTGCGCTCAGAGAGGTTGAGCTTATGGAGACCCGTGAGAAGGCCATGCTTAGAGAGGCTGCCGCATAGGCAAAGGTGAAGGTAGCTCATGAGAGAACTTCTCGGGCTGAGGAGAGGGCTGTCATGGCTGAAATTGATTTGGAGAATGGCCTTGCTGATGCCTTTATTGACGGTTATGAGGAGCTCCGAGGAAAGATTTATGTTGCTTTTTCTAATATTGATGTTTTAGACTTCTTGTCATTTGAGGTGCCTAATGATAGTGATGGAGGCTCTAATGATGCCGAGGATGATGAGGAAGATCAGGAGGGGGACGACCAAGAGAGTAGTTAGAGAGCTAGGGGCTTTTGAATTTTTTATTTAAAGAAAGGCAGTTTATAGCCTTAGTTTTGTAAAAGTGATTTTGTGCCACTGATGCTCCTTTGAAATACAAAAATGCAAAGATTTTTTTGGAGTAAATCTAGAAAATTTTATTTATTCACTACTTTTGTCAAGCAATATCAGGTAATAGCCCCAAAAAGTACAAAAAATAAAATCCAGTTCCCCAACTTTTTGACTCTCTTAAGGCGTCATTGGTAGTACCTCTTCAGGTGCTTAGTGTTCCATGGATAGGGTAAGACCTTCCCCTCAAAATTCTGGATCTTGTAGGTGTCTAGCCTCACCACTTCTGTTATGAGGTAGGGTCCTTCCTAATTTGGTCCTAGCTTTCCTTCGCNCTCACCACTTCTGTTATGAGGTAGAGTCTTTCCTAATTTGGTCCTAGCTTTCCTTCGCGTGAATCCTTTGTGGCGAGGATCACTTTTTTGAGGACCAAGTCTCCTGGTTGGAAGAAACGAAGTATCATCCTCGAGTTGTAGTGCTTTACCATGCGTCGCTTGTATTCTGCGTTGTGGACCATAACCATCTCCCTTGCCTCCTTTACCAAGTCGAGGTTGATGCGAAGTCCTTCCTTGTTGGTGACTGGGTCCTGGTGTTGCACCCTTAGAGAATGCACCCCTATCTTCACAGGGATAATAACCTCAGTTCCGAAGGCGAGGGAAAAAAGGGTTTCTCCAGTTGAAGCTCTTGGCGTGGTTCGGTAGGTCCATAAATACTCCTAGGAGCTCATCAACCCAAAGACCTTTCACTCTTTTGAGCCTTGTCTTTAGGTTGTGTAGCACCGTTCTCACCATGACTTCTGCTTGTCCGTTTGCCTACGGGTATGCTGGGTTGGAATGAGACTGCTTTATCTGAAGGTCGGAGTATAAGGAATTTAGGAGTTTGTTGTCGAATTGTTTGGCATTATCGCTGACAATGGCGTGGGGTATCCCGAAATGACAGATCAAGTTTTTTCAGGTAAAATCTTTAACCATTGAGTCTGTTATCTTTACTAGGGGTTCGGCCTCTGCCCACTTTGTGAAGTAGTCGACAACGACCACTACGAACTTGCATAGTCCTCTGCTCAGGGGTAAGGGGCCTAAGATGTTGATGCCCCATTTGGAAAAAAGGTCATGAACTTGTGATGACTGTCAGCTCCTTTGGAGCCGTCTAGGCACTATGGCGAAGCACTGACACTTGCCACACTTTCTGGTGAACTANGGTCATGGACTTGTGATGACTGTCAGCTCCTTTGGAGCCGTCTAGGCACTATGGCGAAGCACTGACACTTGCCACACTTTCTGGTGAACTCTTTGGCGTCCTTCACCATGCTAGGCCAAAAGTAGCCATGTCTGAGTGACTTGTGGGCGAGGAAGTGTCCTCTAGAGTAATTACTACAAACCCCTTCATGGATCTCCCAGAGGGCGTAGTTAGCTTCATCAGGCGAAAGACATCTTAGTAACGGCAAGAAGTAGCCTTTCTTGTACAAGACATCTTGTAAGATAGTAAACTTGGAGGCTCATCTTGAGTTTCCTAGCCTCATGGGTATCATTTGGCAATGCTCCTTCTTGGAGGTATGCCCTTATCGGGGTCATCCAATTTGATTTAGTGGGCATATAGTTGATATTTGTAGCTTCCATGTCTAACTTGCTTGGTTCGAACTGATGACCAATGAATGCTGGTCCTGGAAGGGATTTGGAAGATGAGGCGATCCTAGTGAGTGCATCTACAACCATGTTGTCCACTCTAGGGATGTGACGGATTTGGAAGTATTGAAATTTTTTGATCAAACGTTTCACCACGCCGAGCTACTCCTACATTCTGGCTCTTTTTGCCTCGAACTCGCCCTTTACTTGGTTGACTATCAGCTGGGAATCACTATAAGTAATGAGGTGTTGGGCTTCCATTTCAGTTGCCAATCATAAGGCAGAGAGGAAGGCTTCATATGCTGCCTCATTGTTGGAGGTAGTAAAGTGAAGCTTCACAACATACTTTATTGGAGTGCCGTCGGGACTGATCAAGATTAGGCCTGCTCCACCTCCTTCATTGATCAAGGAACTGTCTATGTAGAGCTTCCATAGTGGTAGAGAAAAGGGCTTAGACATCGATGTGGGAGCTTAGGAGTGAGGCTGGGGAGCCTGGGCGCCAGGCTGAGGATCCTGGGTGCCTAGGCGCCTGATAAGGGTGCCCAGCTTGGGCCCTTGGTCACCTAGCCTGGGCGTCTGGCTTGGGCACCTGGTCCGTCTTGGATGCCTGGTGGAGCGAGACATCTGATTGGGGTGCCTGGTTGTCTAACTGGGGCGCCTTATTTTCATCGCCGGGCATCAGGTTCTAGATGTTTGAATATGTGGAGGCGCGATGGAGTGCGGAAGGCTCATTACTCTCCTCCTCTGCCGGTGTGAGCTCAACAATAAAATCTGTCAAGACTTGTGCTTTGATAGCTGCCATTGGCTAGTACTGGACATCAAACTTGCCCGACTCTACTGCCCACCTAAGGAGTCTTCTAGGTACGTCTGACTTTCCCGCTTTTGAGGTTGGTTCGTGACAACAACAATGGTGTGACTCTGAAAATAATGTCGTAGACGCCTTGTTGTTGAGATGAGGACGAGCGCTAGTTTCTCTAGCTTCAAATATTTGATTTCTACTCCTTGGCATGCTCTGCTTACATAATAGATGAGCTTTTGTACTCCATCATGGTCTCTAATGAGGACGAAGCTTATTGCCGACGGAGAAACNTATGCTTTGCTTACATAATAGATGAGCTTTTGTACTCCATCATAGTCTCTAATGAGGACGAAGCTTATTGCCGACGGAGAAACAGAAAGGTATAAATATAATGTCTCATCTGGTGTAGCATATGAGAGGAGGGGAGGCATAGCCAAGTAGGTTTTGAGCCTTTTGGAAGGCTTCCTTTGCCTCAGGTCCCCACTTGNCATGCTCTGCTTACATAATAGATGAGCTTTTGTACTCCATCATGGTCTCTAATGAGGACGAAGCTTATTGCCGACGGAGAAACAGAAAGATATAAATATAATGTCTCATCTGGTGTAGCATATGAGAGGAGGGGAGGCGTAGCCAAGTAGGTTTTGAGCCTTTTGGAAGGCTTCCTTTGCCTCAGGTCCCCACTTGAAGGCTTTTCGGAGAATCTTGAAGAAAGGTAAGCATTTGTCTGCAGACTTAGAAATGAATCTGTTTAGTGTTGCAATTCTCCCATTGAGGCGTTGGAGCTCCTTGGTTGAGGAGAGTGACTTCATATTGAGGATGACCTTGATCTTGTTGGGGTTTGTCTCGATATCCCTCTGGTTGACCATAAAGCCTAGGAACTTTCTTGAGCCTACGCCAACTGCACACTTCTCAAGATTCAAATTCATACGGTATGACCTAAGAACGTTAAAAGTTTCTTGGAGGTGGTCAATGTGGTCTGTTGCGACAGGACTTTTCACCAACATGTTGTCGACATAAACCTCCATTGTTCGCCCAATCTGTGATTGGAGCATTTTGTTTACCAGTCATTGATAGATTGCCCCTGCGTTCTTCAGCTCGAAGTGCATGAACCTGTAGCAATAGGTCCCCTTTGGTGTGATAAATGATATTTTCTCCTAGTCTGGGGGGTGCATGCTGATCTGGTTATATCCAGAGTATGCATCCAGGAAGTTAGGCAATTCTTGTCCTACGGTGGCGTTGATAGGGAGGTCAATTTGTGGTAGTGGGTAGCTATCTTTCAGACACGCCTTGTTAAGCTCGGTAAAGTCGACGTAGAGGCGCCACTTCCCATTAGTTTTAGTCACCATCACTACATTTGAGAGCCACTTAGGGTATGCCACTTCTTTGATCGCCCCATTTTCTATTAGTTTTCCCACCTCCTTGTCCATCGCTGGGNCTGCAATTCTCCCATTGAGGCGTTGGAGCTCCTTCGTTGAGGAGAGTGACTTCATATCGAGGATGGCCTTGATCTTGTTGGGGTTTGCCTCGATTTCCCTCTGGTTGACCATAAAGCCTAGGAACTTTCTTGAGCCTACGCCAACTGCACACTTCTCAAGATTCAAATTCATACGGTACGACCTAAGAACGTTAAAAGTTTCTTGGAGGTGGTCAATGTGGTCTGTTGTGACAGGACTTTTCACTAACATGTCATCGACATAAACCTCCATTGTTTGCCCAATCTGTGATTGGAGCATTTTGTTTACCAATCATTGATAGATTGCCCCTGCATTCTTCAGCTCAAAGTGCATGAACCTGTAGCAATAGGTCCCCTTTGGTGTGATAAATGATGTTTTCTCCTAGTCTAGTGGGTGCATGCTGATTTGGTTATATCCAGAGTATGCATCCAGGAAGTTAGGCAATTCTTGTCCTACGGTGGCGTCGATAAGGAGGTCAATTTGTGGTAGTGGGTAGCTATCTTTCAGACACGCCTTGTTAAGCTCGGTAAAGTCGACGTAGAGGTGCCACTTCCCATTAGTTTTAGTCACCATCACTACATTTGAGAGCCACTTAGGGTATGCTACTTCTTTGATCGCCCCATTTTCTATTAGTTTTCCCACCTCCTTGTCCATCGCTGGGCCTTTTCAGTGGAGGCACCTCTTAACTTTTGACAGACATGTTTGTAATGTGGGTCAACATTAAGGCGATGGGTGGCGACCTCAGGGTCGATGCCCTCAAGGTCCGCATGTGACCATGCAAAAACATCCATGTTGCGCCTCAGAAAATCTATTAGCTGGCAAACCAAATCTTTAAAAAGGGAAGCGCCAATGTACACCCTCTTATCTAGATGCTCCTTATCTAAGACCACAGGGGTGAGCTCCTCGACTGGTTCTCCTCTTTCTATGGTGGCATCATCCGTTGGGTTGAGGACCTCCACTTGCACTACTTCTTGGGGCTTTATGGTCTTCATAAAGGAGACATAGCACTCTCTTGCAACTACCTAGTCTCTTTGGACCTCTCTAACTTCATTTAGGGTCGAAAAGAAGAGTATGAGATGATAGGTGGAGGGCACATCTTTTAGGGTGTTGAGAGTAGGTCGCCCTAGGATGATATTGTAGGCCGACGGGCAATCTATAACTAAGAAGTTGACCATGACTGTGGAGCTCTAGGGTGTTGCGCCAGTAGTGTCTGGTAGGGTGATGGATCCTAGGGCATACACTTTCTCCCCTGAGAACCTAATGAGGGGTGACCTAATAGGTTGCAATCTTTCTTTGCCCAAGTTGAGCTTGTTATAGGCTTCTGCAAACAAGATATCTGTATAGCTGCCGCTGTCCACCAGGATCCTTTATACTTGAAAATTGGCGACGGTCATGATAAGCACCAGAGAGTCATCATGGGGGTGCTGAATTCCTTCGAAGTCCTTATCTGAGAAGGATATGACCTCGCTATTGCCATGCTTGGGTGCCTTAGATGGGCGCAGTTCGTCGAGGTGCCTAGCTTTCCTGGCATGGGCCTTCATGGCAGAGAGTGATTCTCCTCCTCCTGCTAGCCCTCCAAAGATAGTGTGAATTTCTCTAATGGATTACCGGTCTTCTTGATTGTGATGTAGTGGTGGGGCCTGACTCCTTCCAGCAACATACTGGCGAAGGTGACCGCGTTGTATGAGCTCCNAGTGTGAATTTCTCCAATGGATTACCGGTCTTCTTGATTGTGATGTAGTGGTGGGGCCTGACTCCTTCCAGCAACATACTGGCGAAGGTGACCGCGTTGTATGAGCTCCTCAATCTATCTCTTGAGGTTGTAGCAATCATCGGTGTTATGGCGATGGTCGTGATGGAAGCTATAATTTTTGTTCGGGTTCCTACTTGGAGGAGACTTCATCCTTTCAGGCCACTTTATTGTGGGGTTATCCTAGATCTGGAATATGATATGCCCAACAGCGACGTTGAGGGGGGTGAATACTTGTCGGTACCTCTGAGGAGCAGGTCTAAGCCGGTCTTTGGCTAGTACCCTCTTCCTCTCTGTCCTGCTGCACTTGTTGCCACTCTCCTTCTTGTCGTCCCTATCTCTTTCTTTTCGCTTATCGCCTGTTCAGGAGGACTCACCTCGTTTGGCCCTTATGATGTCCTCAGCATTCATGTACTTCTGAGGGAGCTTGACGACCGAAGGCATCCCAAGAAGGCGATCATAGTTACCTTATCGTCGGGTTCCTCGACTTAAAGGACCTCCTCGTTAAAACGAATGAGATAGTTTCTTAAGCTCTCGTCTTGGTCCTGCTTTATGCTGAGTAGGTTGGTGGCAGGCTTCTGGTAGCGACGCCTTCCAATAAAGTGCAACACGAAGGACTAGCTTAGCTCAGCAAAGGAGGCGATGGAGGCTGGGGAGAGCTTGACAAACCATTGTCGGGTTGATCCCTTCAAGGTGGTTGGGAACGTCCTACACATAATTTCGTCGAGAACGTTGTGCATCAAGGTCTTGTAAGTTTCTAGATGATCAAGTGGGTCCTTCATACCATCAGATTGTTGGGCTTCTTAGTCCACCGTCTCGGGTCCTTAGGCCTTCATGGCGTTGAAGACATCACCTAGTTGATTTTGCAACTCTTTTATTTTTTCGTCCTAGTGGTTGGGAGCTCCTTTGAAATTGTTGTGGAAATGGTTCCCATGCTCCACACTTTGGTTTGCATCTTCATCCTCTTGGAAAAAAGGGTCATCACCATGAGAAAGAGGTGGTGGTCCCTCATGGTGAGCTCCCCTGTATGGGGCGCCCAAGGGAGCTCCCAAGAATGGGGCACCCGAAGCTCCTTGATGCCCAAGGTGTGGAGCTCCTCTGGCTTGGGGTCCAATAGGTTGAGCTCTTCCTTGTCTGGCAAGCATGAGTTATAGGATCTGTTGATTTTGGACCACAAGCTACTGCATGGTCTTCAACATCTGCTGTGGATTTGGGACATGATTGATTGGTGGAGGAGCAACCTCCTCCTCTCTTGGTGAATTATCCTTAGGTTGATTCATCGATCTGGTGGTGATCGTCATAGGCTCAATAGAGAGAGTGTTTAGAAGTGAGAATTTTAGTCTTTCTCACAAACGGCGCCAAACTGATGATGTACTGCTTTTGTTTTGACAACTATTACCTTTTATTTTTTTTTAACATTTGAAAAAAAGAGTCATAGTTGAAGTGGGAAACCCTTCTGGGATGAAACTCAATGTTAACTTTAAAAGGGCCTAACCTTTGAAGCCAGGAGAGATCACCACAATTTCGATGTGGGATAGATCTAATTTTTCTTGCTTTTTTAAACATTGGGGAATAGGGACGGATGCAGAAATTTATATGAACATGGACATTAATTACAAGTTTTAACTTTTGATTTTTTATCAATTAAAATAAATAATACGTATAAAATTTTTAAATCATATATAACACCTAAAAATTTATTAACACCTCTTTTTGTAGGTGACAATAACTTTAACTTGAACTTTCTTTTAAAGTATTTCTCCATGATTGTTGCAAATAATTAATCAAAAGAATGAGTAGGAAGTAATTGTAATAGGAAACAAATACAATTTCTACTGTAATTTTATCATTAATATATTAAAGAATAAATTATAGTATGAAGCAAATATAAGTATGCAACAGACCAAAGAATTCAAGCAAATTGAAATACAAAAACGCTAAATTTCAATTTCTAATCATAATCATTTTTTGATTAAGCCATAATTTTAAAAAATCTAAGAGTTAATGAATCCAATTTAGTAGATTATTTTGAGTTGGCTCAGTATTTTTTGATTTGTTTTAGGTGGACACAACTTAGAGCACTTAGAAGGTAAGAACAAAACATATATAAATAATACAAAAAAAAAAAAAATTCCCCAAAACACTTTTGACACATAAGTGAAATCCAATACAAACTCCAAAAAAGATCTGACAGTTGAAGCCACTGCTGACACTTAAATACACCATTGGAGATCACAACAGTTCTGATGTGGGATCACTTAAATCCAAATTTTCATGCTTTTTTGAACATTGGGGAAGGGGAAAGCCATAGTTGAAGTGACAAACACCTCAGACTTGAGTGAAACCCAACACTAACTCCAAAAAGGTCTAACCTTTGAAGCCAATAATGACACTTGAATACACCAGTGGAGATCACCACACTTCCACTGTTTGGACAACTATTACAAAATGTGAAACTTGTTCTTCAAGGAACTCTTGGTATGGAGTTGTTGAAATTATCATTGGAGTAAATCTATCATAGAGAAAATCATATGAATTTGGATCCACTCACAAACATGTTTGTTAATAAAGTTGACGAATCTAAATCATCTTTAGTCCACCTAACTTGTTATTTCAAGAGGATAATAAGAAATATGGTTATTAGGCTTCTTTAAGTTCGTGTTATCAACTTATGATACTAAAAAATTATTTACCCAAAAAAAGTTCGTGTTATAAAATTATGGTACTAATGTTTTGTTATCATATCAAAATTACAACAAAATAAGAGTAGATTACTACTTAGTTTGATTAGATCATGGTAAAATTGGGTTTTTGAGGGTCGATCTTATCATTTTAACATCAATCCCATCATTTAAGAATAATCATAACATTTTCAGAATTGATCTTAACTTTTTTTGAGTCTTAAATTATTCTCATTCCATCACAATTGAATTTTTTAATTCTTAACTTGGCCTAAAATGAGTTGTAAGAGTCTCTTCAATCCTTAATGTTTTTTAGACCTAAAGAAATCTTCTCCAATTCTATTCTTAAGCTCATATCAAATTAAGAGATATTCAAATTTTACTCAAATCAAGATAGACTCAAACTATTAACCAAAATCACCAATAGTCAGATTTAGAGCCGATCCAATTATTTGGCCAATAAAACCTGGACTTTAGATTCCACTTTAAGGAAGACCCCATAATTTATAGGTATGTAATAATAGCCAAAAAAAATTTTGAATTCATAAAAAATAGGCTTCACAAAAAAACTTAGATTTAAACTCAAACAAAAAAATTTCAACTTGAGTAGAGTGAGCCTAAAAATTCAGCCCATGAAAGAAAAAGGCCATAAAATTCNTTTTGAATTCATAAAAAATAGGCTGCACAAAAAAAACTTAGATTTAAACTCAAACAAAAAGATTTCAACTTGAGTAGAGTGAGCCTAAAAATTCAGCCCATGAAAGAAAAAGGCCATAAAATTCAATTTGTTTAAAAAAAGAAGAAACAAATTAACAGTAAAATTAAAAATAGTGAAAAATCAAGTTTTAATCTCCAAAAAAATTAAGTTCAACAACCATAATTTTTCAATCTCTCTCTCCCTCCCTCTCTCTCTCTCTCTCTCTCTCTCTCTCTCTCTTAAATCTCACCATCAAGTTCAAATATATTAACAAAAATACAAAAACTTAATTAAAATTTTTGTATTTCAAAAAATTTATTATTAATATTGAAAATAAAAATGCATCATTTATTGTTTCTACTTTAGGCCCCAAAATNTATATTAAGAAAAATACAAAAACTTAATTAAAATTTTTGTATTTCAAAAAATTTAGTATTAATATTGAAAATAAAAATGCATCATTTATTGTTTCTACTTTAGGCCCCAAAATATTCCTTGTTAGATTTGATTATCATTTAAAAATTCAATAATCATATTTTACTCTCCTTTTAATTTGAGTTTATCTACTAGAACCTTTTATATGAAATTAAACTTTTTATTCAAATTTGAGTAAAGGTTTGAGTCAAGGTTAAGGATGCTCTAACTTTTTTTTTTTAAAGGAGAAAACTTTATTGTATGAATCAAAAAATTACAAGAAACAAAGAGGAGCTTTAATCCTTCAACACACCCTATAATAAAAAGAATTACATCAATGAATTTTCAAAAATTTCAAAATTGCAAAAAGGAAGTTCAGAGAAATTTCCTCTTCTTCCTCAGCAGCTGGAGATGCTCTAACTCACTCTTATTTAATTGCAAATTTTAACATGATATTAACACAATTTCTCTCTCTCTCTCTCTCTCTCTCACACACACACACACACACACACAACAAGCTGAGAGCCTCCCTTTCTGAGAATTTATTTATCATCCACACTTGCTCTTGTTTGAAGAGTTGATTTAATCTCCCATTTTGTCCCCCAAATTCAAGTTGACCATAAAAATTATCCCCACCAAGGGCAGAGGCAGGGTGGGGGCAATTGCCCCTACTGAAATTCTGAAATTTTGTAGGGTTAATTTAAAATTATAATAAAAATTAAATTTTTTAATAACTTGTCTCCACTCATTTTTTTTAATGCACTGAAAATTTAGACTCAAGGTTTGCTCATAGAGACTTAATCTCACAATTTTTTATTTAATCTCTAGTTATTTTTATTCCTTCTATAGTGACTCACTTAAGTTACTGAATCAATCATTCTCCAAATTCGATTACTAAGACATACATATATATTTTTAACCAATTATCTAATTTCAAATATACTACATCATTTTCTAAGATTTTAGATTTGGGAGCATAAACAAATTTGAGCTAATTATGATTTAATGCAATTCACTTCGATTAAATATACTACATCATTTTCTCAGATTTTAGATTTTGGCACATAAAAAAATTTTTGATCTAATTATGATACAATTCAATTCACTTTGATTCAATTTGATATGCATACACAAATATGTATAAGTAAACATTTGATAAAACTAAACAATTAAATTGAATTAAAATTACAATGCGACACACACACACACATACACACACACATAGAATCGAATATGGATTAAAAAAACGAAATCAGTTGAATAATTAGATTAGATTCAAAATAAGGTTTTGAAGACAAATTGCCATTCAGATGAGTCAAAATCTTATCATCGACAAGCACACTCACAAAATGATGTCAAAATACCATTCTCTATGAAAACTGTCTTTATTCTAATGCTTTAAAAAAAAATTATATTAGTTTTTCATAGTTGACTATCATTTTTTTCACGTGTATTTATATGTGAAATATTTAAAAGTAAAAAAAATAATATGAAGAATTATTTTATAAAATGTGTAAGATTAGGAAATTTTTTTTATAGAAAATGAAATTTTGAGATAATAAATACGTTTACTAGATGCAATGAACTTTGATAATTGTTGAGTAATCCTTCTCTTTAACTTGATGGTTGCCTCCGATTCTCTTTAACTTGATGGTTGCTCCCACTGAAAAGAAATTCTGGCTCTGCCACTGATCTCCACATTAGATTTGTGAAAAATTATTGTTGATAATGAGAAAGGAATATCCGTTTTTTTCCTAAACAAGATGTATTGAACTCATAATTCATTAGATACATTTCATAAATGTCAACTAAGAATCATAAGTAAATTGCTCCCAGTTGTCTGAGGATGGTTAAATGTACGCAGTCTCACCCCTAGTAGTGAAGGAGAAATTAACAATCAATATACAATCACTAATAATGTCATTTGTCTTCAACTATTAAATTTTCTAGCAGCACACCACNAATGTACGCAGTCTCACCCCTAGTAGTGAAGGAGAAATTAACAATCAATATACAATCACTAATAATGTCATTTGTCTTCAACTATTAAATTTTCTAGCAGCACACCACTACCAACTTTTTATTCCCAAAAGGCAACAAATGCAAAACAAAGTCGATCGATCATACAAAATGAAATGAAGGAGAACGACCTAGACAACAGAATCAAAGTTTTGCTTCAAGTTGGGCGTCATTGAATTTCTTGTTGATTCTTGTTTTTGATTTTCTTGTTTTGTAGAGCATAGTTTCTTTGTTGGGGCTTCTTTCCCTTTTGCATTGAGTTTAAGTTCAGTTGTAAAATAAGTGTTTAATGGTAGACACCTAAACATGGAATGCAAGAGTTTGCCATTATCTTTTGCTTGGTATTTGATGGTTCAAATAGTTGATTCAACGGCTATGATATGAATTATAGTTAACAATTAACTAAATGTATTTACCTATTATTTTCAACTATAAAAGGTACCTGATACATCTATTGCTCGTTTGGTTGTCGTATTAGAAATGGATTGATTGGATAAAAGAATCCAGTCTAATACAATACATATGGACAATGGAGAAGATTAAACGAGGTATTAGAATAATACGTAATTTTCTCTAATATTTGACATACACAACATAAGCTTTATATAATTGTTATTTAGTCCAATCCGTTGTTTGGTAAGGAAATTATTTCATTGTATTAATATTGAATTAACAAAAATATCCACAATCAATTCTAGCGTGCGTCAAAGTGTTTGTTACTTTGATGACAGTTTGGTCTTATCAATTGTAGGGTTATAATAGTAAATGTATATAATAATATATTTGAGTTAGATTATAATACTACCTTTTTTGATGGTATTAAAATACTTCTATAATACAGGTCTATCGTATAAAAAATATAATATAAGTATACGATTAATGACCATTTTTTANTTTTTGATGATATTAAAATACTTCTATAATACAGGTCTATCGTATAAAAAATATAATATAAGTATACGATTAATGACCATTTTTTAAATTAATATGAAATTAAATTTTTCTATCAAACAAAGTATTATATTTGATTAAATTAATAATAGTATAATATTTGATTCACTCATAATACGTTTACCAAATGAATCCTAAGTGTTTATCATGTGATATCATATCAATCATCACTAAGGAGTGAGCCAACTAGTCAGCCAATGTGAGATCTTGAGTCACAAGGCCAGACAGTATCCTCTTCGTCAGTTTTTCATACCTCATCTGGTTAGGTGAGTCACAAGATTGTTATTTTGCTTCGATTCCTAAGTATTTTTCATACATGAAATATCAAACCATTGACAGTTAACCTTTCATTCCCTTGTTTTTTGAGCTGATTTCATATATTCCAATGATTTCACCATTCATCTTGTTTAATACNCTTCCCTTGTTTTTTGAGTTGATTTCATATATTCCAATGATTTTATATGGAAAAGAATCGAGTGTGAAGCAATAATATTTGATTCACTCATAATACGTCTACCAAACGAATCCCTAGTGTTTATCATGTGATATCGCATCAATCATCAATAAGGAGTTAGCCAACTAGTCAGCCAATGTGAGATCTTGAGTCACAAGGCCATGCACTATCCTCTTCGTCTATTTGTCATACCTCATCTGGTTAGGTGAGTCACAAGATTGTTATTTTGCTTCGATTCCTAAGTATTTTTCATACATGAAATATCAAACTATTGACAGTTAACCTTTCATTCCCTTGTTTTTTGAGCTGATTTCATATATTCCAATGATTTCACCATTCATCTTGTTTAATACAACTACTAAAAAACATTTTTCTTGTTAATACTCTTCTTTGCTTGTCAAAACAAAGATTTTTCTCTCAGAATGACTTATATGGATAACCCTTTTGTTCTTTTATTCTACATTACTAGGAGACTACCATGTTTCAGAATGTAACATGTCCATGAAGCCATTACTAAAGTTCCCTCATAATCATGTCGATAAAATTCCATGAAAAAAAAAGCTAGCCTTTGCCTAAAACAATTTTTTTTGTGTGGCATTTAGTTGCTGATCCATGATGAGCTTCTATCTTGTGTCATCAACAAGATAGCTCTGTTAGAGTAATTTTCATCACTCCAATTTGAAGATTTTCCATGTTTTTTTTGTGCACGAGTAACACGGTATTCTTACAAGTATGTTGAATAAACCAGTCAAACAGTCTAGTAAAATATATGTATAAAATAATTTTATGTATTTTTCATGTCAAATAGTCCAGTAAAGTATGTTGATGTTGTCATGATCGCCCAGGTAAACCGTTGATTCCTAGTTATTTGTTGTCACAACGGGTGGGTCTCTCTCTACACGGTAACTGAACGGTGCAACTTCATTAGAGAAATAATACAAACAGGTGCAATGTGTTTTTGTTAATTGCCAAGTGAAGAATGAAGATGCATCCACTGCCAACAAGACCATAACATTATCGCAAAGCTTCCCCCATCTCTGCTTAAACATGTAAAGAGAAAAACTAATTGCAGCAAACACTTACTCTGTTGTATACTTTGGCCAACGGTATACATAACGAAGGTGATGAAGAAACATAATTGATTTAAGGTCCTTATACAGGGGATCACAATCCTTTATTTGAGAAATACAACCTTCTTTATTTTATGAATAGTAATCTTCCTGATAAGTACTTTCCTAGTTATAAACTATCTAGATCCACTATTACTTGAGTGAATAAATCAATATTTGTTTGATTGTGGGCAACAAATCCAATTAATTAACGGAAAAAACCATAGTGCCTTAATTACAGGGTCACATATTGGAGAGAATGATGATGATTTACCCAGTCATTGCTTCTTATTGACTTCTATGGCAATGTCGTTTAACAAATGCCAAGAAATTGATTTACAAATTATTGACGTTTGTTTGAAACATTAGTATTCTTCATCTTAACGCTGGAGTTTGGCAATGAAGTAGTCAACGTTTATCTTTTGCCAGTACATATTTTCCAGTGTTTAAATAAATGCATGTAGATTTGCTAGTGATGATTTCGGTGACGATTATTTCAAACGCTAGTTGAAGGTTTTATTGGCCTTTTTTTCCCTTTCCCTGGCGTTTAGCAAATGTAAAGCTGGTAATTCTCGAATTTCTTATAGTGTTACCACCTTTCATTAACAACTTGTCTTTATCTGGTGGTATCACTCTCTTGGATTTCATTAGCCATCCATCCACCGCAACATCCTATGAATGATGTAAAACACCAACATCAGAATTCTTATCACCTTTGACATCAACAAAATTAAGCCAATACTTTTGAAAATGATCCAAAAAATAATGATTTATCAAACTGTTGTTGCACAATAGATTCGACCAAATCCACTTCATGTATTACGGTCCCATCATCATAACCGGACTACTTTCAAATGTTAAAAATATTCAATTTAACCATCATATTTTTAAAAGAAAGCTTCATCACCTCATTCCTATAATTAATCGATGCTTTAGAAGTGGAAAGGAATGGTCTACCTAATATGACGAAAATTTGAGTTCCAGCATGTAATACCAGTTGGGCATCCAAGATAATAAAATCTATCAGGAAATAAAACTTATCCACCTAGACAAGAGCATCCTCAACCATTTCCCTTGGGACTTTAATTGGTCTATCTGCCAACTTTAAAGTGATTCCTATAGGTTTAAGCTCACTCAAGCCTAACTGTTGGTAGATTGAATAGGGAAACAAGTTGACACTAGCTCCAACATCAAGAAAGCTTATTTTTGAAGTTCCCAATGATATACAAAACAGTTGGACAACTCGGATCCTTATATTTCGGTGGGGTTTTGAATTGAATGATGATACTCACTTGCTCTGTAAGAAAAACCCTTTTTTACACATTGATATTCCTCTTGACAGTTCATAAGTCCTTTGGGAACTTGACATAAGAGAGGATTTGTTTGATGCCATCAAGCAAGGGTATATTTATCTTGACCTGTTTGAACAAGTCAAAGATCTCAGCATGATGATTTATCCCTTTTGGCTTTATCAAAATTTGGGGAAAGGGTGCTGGTATAGGACATTGTAAATCTTCTATCCCCTTAGATGCAGTCGCATCATGGACAACTGGTATAGACTTGATAGTGGAATTAGACTATTGAGAAGCTATTTTATCACTCCTAAGGTGGTGATGGACTGTACACGATCCTGTGGAGCATCAAAAGGGAGAAACATCTATCTGAAACTAACCATGCGGTAGTTTGGATTTGGCAGGAAACTTGCCCTTCGTTTGCGTGATCATCGGCTAGGTCAATTTCTGGATGTGACTCTTAATATCCTCAAAAATTTTGCGTGATCATTGGCTAGGTCAATTTCTTTTGCCGTTCTTTTGCATGATCATCGGCTAGGTCATTGAAGGCTTTATTGTTTTGACTATTGTAATTCATTTGAGCCTACTTGAATTGATTTAGTGTATCCTCCAGGCTATGCATCTGTGGTGGTTGGTAAGGTGGGTATTGTGGTGTTGGTGGTCCTTCTAGTGGTCAACTTACCAGGAGCTGCTGTATGTTCCTTCAACCAAAACTAGGGTAATTTTTTCACCATGGATTGTACATTTCAGGATTTTGGGTTGTTGTATGGCTTGTTATACTCGGATATTGCATTGGACTCCTTAAAAGCTGGTATAGTAGGACACTCCTTAAAGGCTAGTACAATAGGCCTAATTTGTTTCATTTTTTTCATGTCAGTGTTGACTACCCTCTAACTTCTCTTTATTGACTTGAGCTATCCCTCGTGAATTTTAGTTTTCTTTGGGCACCAAAATTTCTCTAATTATGGGGCTATATATATGAGCAAGCCTTTTCATCCTAAGGTTATTCTCTAGAACTTAATAGTGCCTTTTACATCATATAAAGAACCAGGAACAAATCCTACATCCCCAACTATCCAAAAGGCTTTAGATCTACAAGATCTGTGAAACCCGGGAAAATTTAAACTTTTTTTTTGAAAGGGTAGAATGATAATTTGCTATCCCAATGCGTATTTAAAATACTCATGTTCTTGACATCGGATAAGGAAACGGAGTTTGCCATTGGATTCATATCGCAAAATTTAGTCACCTTGTCAAATTTCGTCGATTTTTGAGATAGTCAAATTTTTGCACGTCGCTTGAGGCGACTGCGAGGTGAATGACATTTTAAAGGTCTCCAAAAATAAATTTTTAAAAATTTTCTTAAAATTAAGTTAAAGTTCCAATAAAATTAATTTGAACTAAATCCAAGGTATAACAAATCGTTTTGAGACAAAAAACGGACCCGAAAGTCGAAAATATACGGTGCGATGTGGACCGCACATTCGGGACTATAAATATCTACTTAAATTAGATATTTTGGAAAAAATATCTCATTTTTCTTGACCCTTGGCCGGTCATAGAGAGAAGAGAATGAAAAGAGAGAAAACAAGTAAGTTCTTCAAGCTTCAATCCAAGATTTTCGGAGTTCCGTCGGTTGAAATTCGTCGAACCAAGAATCAAAGTTCATCTCCTCGACGAGGGCTACCTGTACGTACCAAGAAAAGTGAATTTCTCCAAAGGTCCAAAGAAAAGACTTTAGAGGAATCAAAGGTTCTTGGGCTTGTTTTGACGTTTATAGAAGTTCTACCACTTCTTACACGCTATAAGAGGTAGGGTTCTTCCTACTTTGATTTTACTCCTACCTTAAGGGTTTATTTTTGTGGCTGAAACATGACTGATTTGTGGATGATTGGTGGGCGGTCTAGTGTCCGTTTGTGGAATGTTTAAGGGGCTGTTTAGTGGCGGAATCGTGGGCTGCTTAGTGGCTGATTTATGGGCTGTTTTATAGTTGTTTTAAGGGGCTGTTTATGGCTATTTTATGGGTTATCTTATGGCTGTTTATTGGGGCTGTTTTATGGCCGTTTAGGAGCTGAATTGTGGGCTGTTTAGTGGCTAAATTTTGGGCCACTATGACCTGATTTTTATGTGGGTTGTTATGTGTTATATTTTACCCTTTAAATTAAGTGTGTTTTTGACATAGATTATGTAATAACATGCTTGTCAATTGTGTTTAATAAAAATGTTGACACATGTTAGTTGGTGTTTCGACATTGTGATGAAATTTTGGAGATTATTTGCGTGTGATATAAATCGCCATGGTAGAGATTGATATGTAGAATTTGTTCCTNTGACATTGTGATGAAATTTTGGAAATTATTTGCGTGTGATATAAATCGCCATGGTAGAGATTGATATGTAGAATTTGTTCCTTTGGCATGCATTGCAATATGGACATGGAATTGACAATACATTCATGGGCATGAGTCATGTGTGTGGGTGTGTGTATGCATGGTTAATCAAACACCATTCTTGGTGATTGATGGGTGGACTTGAGAAAGTTGGGTTAAAAATCCTAATGAGTCGCATGGTTGCACGAAAGAAAAAACTTGTGTCGGGAATAGCAAGAAGGGGTAGATTCCCCCTTCGAGTGTAAGACCCGGCGACTTGGTTATACACTTCCTTGTAATAAAATTCCAGAAAAGTGTAGTATGGTGTACGGAACCGGCGGTATAAAATCCAAAATCCGTTGCCCAACAAGACACAAGATTTTGATTTATAAGTACTCATACAATGAGTAACACCCATCAATGATTTGATTTTATAATAAAATAACTTTTATTTCAAACGATCATTTGGTGAATTTTTTCGTCAACTGACGGATTCAGTATACCTTGGCATTGCATTGTGTCGTGAGAGTCAATGATGACTTGGGTTTAAGTGCATGAGTGAGTATCATCTTATTTCATGGCATGACATGGTTGCATTCCACATTTAATGCATATTCTTGTATGAAATGATTATTAAATGTTGTTTGTTGCTAATACACACCACATATGCATCTAAGGTGAGGAGTAGCCTTTGTAGGGATTATTCTATTGGACATTGGCTCACCCTATACGGGAAAATATTTAAGGTGGGAGAGATACACCGGTGGATGGCTCCAATTTGGATCCTCATGTTTGAAGAAAGCCGAATGTGGCTTTATTTTGTGTTAATATAAAACATTTGTGGAAATAATGTTTTGGGCATGTAATCTTTTGCAAATAATTGTAATAGAACTTATATAGACTATAGTTAAACTAACCTTGCATGTTTTGATATAAATATGAATAATTGGACCCGGTGTGGTCAATGTTTACTTAAAATTGGACCCGGTGTGGTCATTGTTGAATATTGGACCTCAGATGAGTCTTGTTATTATATGATTGCACATGTTAAGTTATGGGTAGAGCTTCCCGTACAAAGGATACTCTGCCCGAATTTCATCAAAATTATGGTTCCCGGTAAATGGGGTACAATGACATGATATCAAATTACTCGGTATCCACGGGTATTCTACGGGTTGATGGGTAATCAACGGACCCCCAGATTTTGGGGTGTCACAGCTTGGTATCAGAGCCTAGGCATACGAATAACCTAGGGCTCGATGGGCACCGGTATAGACCATTGCATTCCATATGCATTTCATGTTTTGTGCTCTACTTGCTACATTCTATGTGTTACTTGTTATGTGAATTATATGCATGATAGAAATGTATATGGAAGGGAATACATTGGGGTTAGAAAACATAATCTTGGGAGTTTGGAAAAAAGGGATGAACGGTATAGTTCAATGTGTAAATGTCTACTAAATTCTTGATCCCTAACTTGGGATATTAACTAATTGATCTATTGTTATCTTATGTGTGTGTAGATGACAACTAGAGGAAGGGGACGGAATAACTAACCACCACCACCAGCCTTTGACCAACAAGCCTTCATGGAGGCCATTGGTATGGCGGCGGCTACCATTGCACAAGCTCGTACTACAGCTGCTACTATTGCACAGATAGGTGTAAGTGGGAGTCAAGGAGGTTCAAGTCACCTCTAGAAGCTCAAGGCACACAATCCTCCGATCTTTCTGGGAGGGGCGGATCCTATGGTGGCTGACCATTGATTCCGACAAGTGGACAAGATCTTGAGGGCTATGGAGATTACCTTGGATGCCACGAAGATAACACTAGCTACTTTTCAGCTAGAGGGAGAATCCCAAGTGTGGTGGGATTGGGTCAAGGACTCCAAGAACTTGGAGGTAATGACATGGGCAGAATTCAAGGAGCTATTTATGGGCAAGTACTTCCCAACGGCTGCTAGACATGCAAAGGCTCGGGAGTTCTTAGACTTGAGACAAAGGACGATGACGGTGATGGAGTACGTGGCTAAGTTCATAGAGTTAGCTCGTTTCATTGATAACTACGTGGCCATAGATATGACCAAAGTGAGGAAGTTTGAGGATGGTCTTAAGTTGTCCATTCGGGATAAAATTGTGGGTCTTCTTCTGCAAGACTTAGACTCGATGGTTGCGACTGCTATAGCCATTGAGAGAGAGATGGAAGATGCAAGGAGCATCCGGGAGTCTGGTACAAAAGACAAGAAGAAGGAGGGCCAATCCTCTTCTTCTATCTCGGGGAAGAAGTAGAGGACTTCTACTCCACAAGGGTTTCAGGGACAGAGCCGCAGCTATCAAGGCCAAGGCCAAGTTCAATCCTCCCAAGGTGGGAGAAATCAGAGGCCTTCCTACTAAGCAGGCCAGAGGATTTGCTATCATTGCCACCAACCGGGTCACCTGAAGCGGGATTGTCCTCAGAGACAAGGATCCCAAAGTTATGGGTCATCTCAGTCCCAAACTTTGGTGGGGGCAGCCACAGACACATTATACTCATCATCACCTTACCATGGGCCAGGGGATCCAATACTAGTTCCAAAATGCTACTCAGGCCCAATCTACTTCGCGTGCAGTGATTCCATAATCCGGCTAGATGGGCCAAGGCATGGGTAAAGGCTGAGGCCAGGGCTTACAAGCTAGTACTTCGGGGACCCAAGGGCGTGTCTACGCCATGATACCTCAAACTGAGTTGGCAAATCCGTCGGTGATACAGGGTACATTTCTACTCTCTCGCTTATGGGCAAAGGTACTATTTGATTATGGTGCATCACATTCATTTATTGCTGCATCTTGTATGCAAGACTTGGGCTTAGAGGTTGAGACCTTGGAAGAGCCATTACATGTGAGTTCTCCCCCAGGAACTAGGGTGATAATTGATCAGATATGTCGGGGTTGTGAGTTAGAGATCTCGGGGATTCTACTCACCGTGGATCTTTGGGTCATGAACATGTCTGAGTTTGATGTTATCCTTGGTATGGATTGGTTGGCGGCACATCGAGTAGTCATAGATTGTGATCGAAAGAGGGTCACTGCTTACACGTCGGAGGGTATTTGTTTCAAGTTCTAGGGGAAAAAGTATGATGCTTTACCTCAAGCCGTGTATGACTCTAGATGGCACAGAAAGTTGATGGGTTGACTTATAAGCCTTACCCTGGAGGACGAGGCGATACCGGAGTTGGGCCTTCCTTGGGTTGTATGTGAGTATGAGGATATTTTTTCGGATGAGCTACCGGGATTACCTCTACATAGGGATGTAGACTTCACTATTGAGTTGCATCCCGGTACATCGCCTATCTCTATGACTCCACACAGGATGACACCAGCTGAGTTATAAGAACACAATGTCCAGTTGCAAGAATTATTGGACAGGTGCTTCATTAGACCGAGCACTTCACCTTGAGGCGCTCCGGTGTTATTTGCCAAGAAGAAGGATAAAACCCTTTCGATTATGCATAGACTATCGGTAGTTGAATATGATTACTATCAAGAATAGGTACCATTTGTCGAGGATTGATGACTTGTTTGATCAGCTGAGAGGGGTGCGGGTCTATTCTAAGATAGATCTACATACCAGTTACCATCAGTTGAGGGTTAAGGAGGAAGACATCCCTAAGACGGCGTTCAGAACATGGTATGGTCATTTCGAGTTCACAATGATACCATTTGGGTTGACGAATGCTCCAGCAGCATTCATAGATCTCATG
Organism: Ilex paraguariensis; assembly: GCA_963454935.2. Classification (NCBI taxonomy): domain Eukaryota; kingdom Viridiplantae; phylum Streptophyta; class Magnoliopsida; order Aquifoliales; family Aquifoliaceae; genus Ilex; species Ilex paraguariensis. Next base: position 116,608 of record CAUOFW020006935.1, read on the forward strand.
CATAGGATATTCCAACCCTATTTAGATCAGTTTGTCATGGTCTTCGTTGATGACATCTTGATCTACTCCAAGTCTGAGAAGGAGCATAAGGGTCATTTGAGAATTGTTCTCCAGACATTTAATGATTATCAATTGTACGCCAAGTTCAGCAAGTATGAATTATGGCTTACTGAGGTGAAATTTCTAGGACACGTGGTGTTAGTTTCGGGTGTATTTGTGGACCCGGAGAAGGTTGAGGCGGTTATGAATTGGGAGAGGCCAAAGTCAGTCTTCGAGATACGCAATTTTTTAGGATTGGCAGGGTACTACAGATGGTTTATTGAGGACTTCTCCCGATTAGCTGCGCCTATGACTAAGTTGACTCAGAAAGAGGTCAAGTTTGAGTGGAATAAAGCTTGTGAGAAGGCATTCCAGGAGTTGAAACGAAGGCTTACTTCAGGTCCGATCTTAATAGTCCTGGAACGGAGGCAGAGGTACACAGTCTATTGTGATGCCTCGAAGGACGGGCTGGGATGTGTTTTGATGCAGTCTAGAAGGGTAGTAGCTTATGGTTCTTGACAGTTGAAGAATTACGAGCAGAATTATCCTACTCATGACATGGAATTGGCAGCCATTGCTTTGCCTTGAAGGCTTAGCGCCGCTACTTGTATGGTGAGCAGTTTGATGTGTTTTCAGACCATAAGAGTCTGAAGTATATTTTCACACAGCGGGACCTCAACATGAGGCAACACCGGTGGATGAAGTATTTAGAGGACTATGACTTCACTTTGTATTACCATCTTGGATAGGCAAACGTGGTGGCTGATGCACTTAGCCGAAAGTCACGAGGAGTTTTGGCTAGTGTAGCTTCCTGGGAGTGGCAGATGCTCGAGACTGTAGGACAATTCAGGCTACACTATAGAGATCAAACTCAGGGTACTTGGGAAGTTTGGTGGCTACACCTTCCCTACTGAGCAGAGTGATTGAGTCCCAGAGACTGGATGCAGAGTTATCATCCATTAGGGACCGAGTATGGTAGAGGTGACGAGGGCTGGGACATTCACTCGGATGGTAGTCTTCGATTTAGGAGAAGAATTGTGGTTCCCCAGTCAATAGAGCTTAGAGAAGAGATTCTTAGAGAGTTCCATTGTTCCTGTTTTGCTGTGCATCCAGGTGGCACAAAGATGTACTATGATCTTCGTCGTCAATATTATTGGAGCAGGATGAAGAAAGATGTTAAAAATTTTGTTAGCCGATGCCTCACATGTTAGCAAGTTAAGGCTGAGCACCAGAGACCAGCGGGATTACTCCAGCCTTTGGAGGTAGCTGAGTGGAAATGGGAACATGTCACGATGGATTTTGTGACTCACTTGCCACAGACATCACGGGGTCATGATGCGGTGTGGGTGGTAGTNGTCCGATCTTAATAGTCCTGGAACGGAGGCAGAGGTACACAGTCTATTGTGATGCCTCGAAGGACGGGCTGGGATGTGTTTTGATGCAGTCTAGAAGGGTAGTAGCTTATGGTTCTTGACAGTTGAAGAATTACGAGCAGAATTATCCTACTCATGACATGGAATTGGCAGCCATTGCTTTGCCTTGAAGGCTTAGCGCCGCTACTTGTATGGTGAGCAGTTTGATGTGTTTTCAGACCATAAGAGTCTGAAGTATATTTTCACACAGCGGGACCTCAACATGAGGCAACACCGGTGGATGAAGTATTTAGAGGACTATGACTTCACTTTGTATTACCATCTTGGATAGGCAAACGTGGTGGCTGATGCACTTAGCCGAAAGTCACGAGGAGTTTTGGCTAGTGTAGCTTCCTGGGAGTGGCAGATGCTCGAGACTGTAGGACAATTCAGGCTACACTATAGAGATCAAACTCAGGGTACTTGGGAAGTTTGGTGGCTACACCTTCCCTACTGAGCAGAGTGATTGAGTCCCAGAGACTGGATGCAGAGTTATCATCCATTAGGGACCGAGTATGGTAGAGGTGACGAGGGCTGGGACATTCACTCGGATGGTAGTCTTCGATTTAGGAGAAGAATTGTGGTTCCCCAGTCAATAGAGCTTAGAGAAGAGATTCTTAGAGAGTTCCATTGTTCCTGTTTTGCTGTGCATCCAGGTGGCACAAAGATGTACTATGATCTTCGTCGTCAATATTATTGGAGCAGGATGAAGAAAGATGTTAAAAATTTTGTTAGCCGATGCCTCACATGTTAGCAAGTTAAGGCTGAGCACCAGAGACCAGCGGGATTACTCCAGCCTTTGGAGGTAGCTGAGTGGAAATGGGAACATGTCACGATGGATTTTGTGACTCACTTGCCACAGACATCACGGGGTCATGATGCGGTGTGGGTGGTAGTGGACCGGTTTACTAAGTCGGCACACTTTTTAGCGGTGCGAATGACCTTCACACTAGAGGAATTCTGCGAGTTATATATACGTGAGATTGTCCGGCTGCATGGAGTGCCTGTATCTATTGTATCGGACTGGGATTCCAGGTTTACGACTCATTTTTGGGAGAGTTTTCAGCCAGCCATGGGGACACAGTTAATGATGAGCACTACTTTTCATCCTAGGACGGACGGTCAGTCTGAGAGGACTATCCAGACTTTAGAGGACATGCTACGGGCATGCGTCCTAGATCTCAAGGGTAGCTGGGAAGATCATTTACCCCTGGTGGAGTTCGCATACAATAAAAATTACCAGACAAGCATACAAATGGCACCCTATGAGGCATTATATGGGAAGTCATGCCATTCTCCGGTTTGTTGGACGGAGGTAGGAGAGAGATCCTCTACGGGTCTGAATTTGGTCAGGGACACCTCTAAGAAGNTGGGAGTGGCAGATGCTCGAGACTGTAGGACAATTCAGGCTACACTATAGAGATCAAACTCAGGGTACTTGGGAAGTTTGGTGGCTACACCTTCCCTACTGAGCAGAGTGATTGAGTCCCAGAGACTGGATGCAGAGTTATCATCCATTAGGGACCGAGTATGGTAGAGGTGACGAGGGCTGGGACATTCACTCGGATGGTAGTCTTCGATTTAGGAGAAGAATTGTGGTTCCCCAGTCAATAGAGCTTAGAGAAGAGATTCTTAGAGAGTTCCATTGTTCCTGTTTTGCTGTGCATCCAGGTGGCACAAAGATGTACTATGATCTTCGTCGTCAATATTATTGGAGCAGGATGAAGAAAGATGTTAAAAATTTTGTTAGCCGATGCCTCACATGTTAGCAAGTTAAGGCTGAGCACCAGAGACCAGCGGGATTACTCCAGCCTTTGGAGGTAGCTGAGTGGAAATGGGAACATGTCACGATGGATTTTGTGACTCACTTGCCACAGACATCACGGGGTCATGATGCGGTGTGGGTGGTAGTGGACCGGTTTACTAAGTCGGCACACTTTTTAGCGGTGCGAATGACCTTCACACTAGAGGAATTCTGCGAGTTATATATACGTGAGATTGTCCGGCTGCATGGAGTGCCTGTATCTATTGTATCGGACTGGGATTCCAGGTTTACGACTCATTTTTGGGAGAGTTTTCAGCCAGCCATGGGGACACAGTTAATGATGAGCACTACTTTTCATCCTAGGACGGACGGTCAGTCTGAGAGGACTATCCAGACTTTAGAGGACATGCTACGGGCATGCGTCCTAGATCTCAAGGGTAGCTGGGAAGATCATTTACCCCTGGTGGAGTTCGCATACAATAAAAATTACCAGACAAGCATACAAATGGCACCCTATGAGGCATTATATGGGAAGTCATGCCATTCTCCGGTTTGTTGGACGGAGGTAGGAGAGAGATCCTCTACGGGTCTGAATTTGGTCAGGGACACCTCTAAGAAGGTGGACTTGATACGGAAGCGTCTTCTCACGACTCAGAGCAGACAGAAGTGCTACGCCAACAGACGGCGGCGACCTTTGGAGTTTGAGGTGGGAGATCATGTCTTCTTGAAGGTGATGCCTAGGAGAGGAGTGGTCAGGTTTGGTAAG
>CAUOFW020006935.1:127658-250197 GCA_963454935.2 Ilex paraguariensis
TGGGTCAAGGACTCCAAGAACTTGGAGGTAATGACATGGGCAGAATTCAAGGAGCTATTTATGGGCAAGTACTTCCCAACGGCTGCTAGACATGCAAAGGCTCGGGAGTTCTTAGACTTGAGACAAAGGACGATGACGGTGATGGAGTACGTGGCTAAGTTCATAGAGTTAGCTCGTTTCATTGATAACTACGTGGCCATAGATATGACCAAAGTGAGGAAGTTTGAGGATGGTCTTAAGTTGTCCATTCGGGATAAAATTGTGGGTCTTCTTCTGCAAGACTTAGACTCGATGGTTGCGACTGCTATAGCCATTGAGAGAGAGATGGAAGATGCAAGGAGCATCCGGGAGTCTGGTACAAAAGACAAGAAGAAGGAGGGCCAATCCTCTTCTTCTATCTCGGGGAAGAAGTAGAGGACTTCTACTCCACAAGGGTTTCAGGGACAGAGCCGCAGCTATCAAGGCCAAGGCCAAGGTTAATCCTCCCAAGGTGGGAGAAATCAGAGGCCTTCCTACCAAGCAGGCCAGAGGATTTGCTATCATTGCCACCAACTGGGTCACCTGAAGCGGGATTGTCCTCAGAGACAAGGATCCCAAAGTTATGGGTCATCTCAGTCCCAAACTTTGGTGGGGGCAGCCACAGACACATTATACTCATCATCACCTTACCATGGGCCAAGGGATCCAATACTAGTTCCAAAATGCTACTCAGGCCCAATCTACTTCGCGTGCAGTGATTCCATAATCCGGCTAGATGGGCCAAGGCATGGGTAAAGGCTGAGGCCAGGGCTTACAAGCTAGTACTTCGGGGACCCAAGGGCGTGTCTACGCCATGATACCTCAAACTGAGTTGGCAAATCCGTCGGTGATACAGGGTACATTTCTACTCTCTCGCTTATGGGCAAAGGTACTATTTGATTATGGTGCATCACATTCATTTATTGCTGCATCTTGTATGCAAGACTTGGGCTTAGAGGTTGAGACCTTGGAAGAGCCATTACATGTGAGTTCTCCCCCAGGAACTAGGGTGATAATTGATCAGATATGTCGGGGTTGTGAGTTAGAGATCTCGGGGATTCTACTCACCGTGGATCTTTGGGTCATGAACATGTCTGAGTTTGATGTTATCCTTGGTATGGATTGGTTGGCGGCACATCGAGTAGTCATAGATTGTGATCGAAAGAGGGTCACTGCTTACACGTCGGAGGGTATTTGTTTCAAGTTCTAGGGGAAAAAGTATGATGCTTTACCTCAAGCCGTGTATGACTCTAGATGGCACAGAAAGTTGATGGGTTGACTTATAAGCCTTACCCTGGAGGACGAGGCGATACCGGAGTTGGGCCTTCCTTGGGTTGTATGTGAGTATGAGGATATTTTTTCGGATGAGCTACCGGGATTACCTCTACATAGGGATGTAGACTTCACTATTGAGTTGCATCCCGGTACATCGCCTATCTCTATGACTCCACACAGGATGACACCAGCTGAGTTATAAGAACACAATGTCCAGTTGCAAGAATTATTGGACAGGTGCTTCATTAGACCGAGCACTTCACCTTGAGGCGCTCCGGTGTTATTTGCCAAGAAGAAGGATAAAACCCTTTCGATTATGCATAGACTATCGGTAGTTGAATATGATTACTATCAAGAATAGGTACCATTTGTCGAGGATTGATGACTTGTTTGATCAGCTGAGAGGGGTGCGGGTCTATTCTAAGATAGATCTACATACCAGTTACCATCAGTTGAGGGTTAAGGAGGAAGACATCCCTAAGACGGCGTTCAGAACATGGTATGGTCATTTCGAGTTCACAATGATACCATTTGGGTTGACGAATGCTCCAGCAGCATTCATAGATCTCATGCATAGGATATTCCAACCCTATTTAGATCAGTTTGTCATGGTCTTCGTTGATGACATCTTGATCTACTCCAAGTCTGAGAAGGAGCATAAGGGTCATTTGAGAATTGTTCTCCAGACATTTAATGATTATCAATTGTACGCCAAGTTCAGCAAGTATGAATTATGGCTTACTGAGGTGAAATTTCTAGGACACGTGGTGTTAGTTTCGGGTGTATTTGTGGACCCGGAGAAGGTTGAGGCGGTTATGAATTGGGAGAGGCCAAAGTCAGTCTTCGAGATACGCAATTTTTTAGGATTGGCAGGGTACTACAGATGGTTTATTGAGGACTTCTCCCGATTAGCTGCGCCTATGACTAAGTTGACTCAGAAAGAGGTCAAGTTTGAGTGGAATAAAGCTTGTGAGAAGGCATTCCAGGAGTTGAAACGAAGGCTTACTTCAGGTCCGATCTTAATAGTCCTGGAACGGAGGCAGAGGTACACAGTCTATTGTGATGCCTCGAAGGACGGGCTGGGATGTGTTTTGATGCAGTCTAGAAGGGTAGTAGCTTATGGTTCTTGACAGTTGAAGAATTACGAGCAGAATTATCCTACTCATGACATGGAATTGGCAGCCATTGCTTTGCCTTGAAGGCTTAGCGCCGCTACTTGTATGGTGAGCAGTTTGATGTGTTTTCAGACCATAAGAGTCTGAAGTATATTTTCACACAGCGGGACCTCAACATGAGGCAACACCGGTGGATGAAGTATTTAGAGGACTATGACTTCACTTTGTATTACCATCTTGGATAGGCAAACGTGGTGGCTGATGCACTTAGCCGAAAGTCACGAGGAGTTTTGGCTAGTGTAGCTTCCTGGGAGTGGCAGATGCTCGAGACTGTAGGACAATTCAGGCTACACTATAGAGATCAAACTCAGGGTACTTGGGAAGTTTGGTGGCTACACCTTCCCTACTGAGCAGAGTGATTGAGTCCCAGAGACTGGATGCAGAGTTATCATCCATTAGGGACCGAGTATGGTAGAGGTGACGAGGGCTGGGACATTCACTCGGATGGTAGTCTTCGATTTAGGAGAAGAATTGTGGTTCCCCAGTCAATAGAGCTTAGAGAAGAGATTCTTAGAGAGTTCCATTGTTCCTGTTTTGCTGTGCATCCAGGTGGCACAAAGATGTACTATGATCTTCGTCGTCAATATTATTGGAGCAGGATGAAGAAAGATGTTAAAAATTTTGTTAGCCGATGCCTCACATGTTAGCAAGTTAAGGCTGAGCACCAGAGACCAGCGGGATTACTCCAGCCTTTGGAGGTAGCTGAGTGGAAATGGGAACATGTCACGATGGATTTTGTGACTCACTTGCCACAGACATCACGGGGTCATGATGCGGTGTGGGTGGTAGTGGACCGGTTTACTAAGTCGGCACACTTTTTAGCGGTGCGAATGACCTTCACACTAGAGGAATTCTGCGAGTTATATATACGTGAGATTGTCCGGCTGCATGGAGTGCCTGTATCTATTGTATCGGACTGGGATTCCAGGTTTACGACTCATTTTTGGGAGAGTTTTCAGCCAGCCATGGGGACACAGTTAATGATGAGCACTACTTTTCATCCTAGGACGGACGGTCAGTCTGAGAGGACTATCCAGACTTTAGAGGACATGCTACGGGCATGCGTCCTAGATCTCAAGGGTAGCTGGGAAGATCATTTACCCCTGGTGGAGTTCGCATACAATAAAAATTACCAGACAAGCATACAAATGGCACCCTATGAGGCATTATATGGGAAGTCATGCCATTCTCCGGTTTGTTGGACGGAGGTAGGAGAGAGATCCTCTACGGGTCTGAATTTGGTCAGGGACACCTCTAAGAAGGTGGACTTGATACGGAAGCGTCTTCTCACGACTCAGAGCAGACAGAAGTGCTACGCCAACAGACGGCGGCGACCTTTGGAGTTTGAGGTGGGAGATCATGTCTTCTTGAAGGTGATGCCTAAGAGAGGAGTGGTCAGGTTTGGTAAGCGAAAAAAACTGTCGCAGAGGTATATCGGACCCTTCGAGGTACTTGAGAGGGTGGGTGTAGTGGCTTACCGGTTGGCGTTACTGCCAAATCTATCGGATGTCCATGCGGTTTTTCATGTCTTTATGCTCCAGAAATGCACCCCCGAATCCGATTCATATGGTGGATTGGGGAGAGCTTGTTGTTGATGTTGATGGGACATTCGAGGATTGATCGGTGTGCATCATGGATAACCAAAAACAGGTTTTATGAGGTAAGACTGTATGGCTAGTGAAGGTGCTGTAGCAGCATCGAGGAGTAGAGGAGATGACATGGGAGCGCGAGGACACCATCCGTACCAATTGTCCTTTCTTATTTGAGGATGGAGGTACATTCTTATAGTCTTTTAGCATTATTTGGCTGTTACATATGCATGTGACTGTATGTGCATGTGTATGTGAATTTTGGGGGCGAAATTTTTTTAAAGGGGGAAGAATGTGAAACCCGGAAAAATTTATACTTTTTCTTATAAAGGGCAGAATGGTAATTTGTCATCCTAATGCGTATTTAAAATACTCATGTTCTAGACCACGAATGAGGAAATGGAGTTTGTCGTTGGATTCGTATCGCAAAATCTAGTCACCCTGTCAAATTTCGTCGAATTTTGAGATAGTCGAATTTTTGCATGTCGTTCAAGGTGATTGCGAGGCGAATAACATTTTAAAGGTTCTCAAAAATGAATTTTTTAAAATTTTCTTAAAATTAAGTTAAAGTTCCAATAAAATTAATTTGAACTAAATATGAGGTATAACGAATCGTTTCGGGACGAAAAACGGACCCAGAAGTCAGAAATATGTGGTGCAATGTGGACCGCACATTCGGGACTATAAATATCTACTTAAATTAAATATTTTGGGAAAAATATCTCATTGTTCTTGACCCTTAGCCGGCCACAGAGAGAAGAGAGTGAAAAGAGAGAAAACAAGTACNGGACCGCACATTCGGGACTATAAATATCTACTTAAATTAAATATTTTGGGAAAAATATCTCATTGTTCTTGACCCTTAGCTGGCCACAGAGAGAAGAGAGTGAAAAGAGAGAAAACAAGTACGTTCTTCAAGCTTCAATCTAAGATTTCCGGAGTTCCGTCAGTCGGAATTCGTTGAGCTAAGAATCAAAGTTCATCTCCTCGACGAGAGTTACGTGTACGTACTAAGAAAAGTGGATTTCACCGAAGGTCCAAAGAAAAGACTTTGGAGGAATCAAAGGTTCTTGAACTTGTTTTGGTGTTTTTAGAAGTTCTACCACTTCCTACACGTTACAAGAGGTAGGGTTCTTCCTACTTTGGTTTTATTCTTACCTTAAGGGTTTATTTTTGTGGCTGAAACATGACTGATATGTGGTTGATTGGTGGGCTGTCTAGTGTCCGTTTATGGACTATTTAAGGGGCTGCTTAGTGGCAGAATAATGGGCTGCTTAGTGGCTGATTTATAGGCTGTTTTATAGTTGTTTTAAGGGGCTATTTATGGCTATTTTATGGGCTATCTTATGACTGTTTATTGGGGCTGTTTTATGGTCGTTTAGGGGCTGAATTGTGGGCTACTTAGTGGCTAATTTGTGGGTTGTTTAGTGGTTGATTTGTGGGCTGTTTAGTGGCTAAATTTTGGGCCACTATGGGCTGATTTTTATGTGGGTTGTTATGTGCTATATTTTACCCTTTAAATTAAGTGTGTTTTTGATATAGATTATGTAATAACATGCTTGTCAATTGTGTTGAATAAAAATGTTGACACATGCTAGTTGATGTTTTGACATTGTGATGAAATTTTGGAAATTATTTGCATGTGATATAAATCGTGATGGTAGACATTGATATGTAGAATTTGTTCCTTTGGCATGCATTGCAATATGGACATGGAATTGACAACACATTCATGGGTATGAGTCATGCGTGTGGGTATGTGTATGCATGGTTAATCAAACACTATTCTTGGTGATAGATGGGTGGACTCGAGAAAGTTGGGTTAAAAATCCGAATGAGTCGCATGGTTGCACGAAAGAAAAAACTTGTGTCGGGTATAGGAAGAAGGGGTAGATTCCCCCCTCGGGTGCAAGACTTGGTGACTTGGTTATACATTTCTCTATGGTGAAATTTCGAAAAAGTGTAGTATGGTGTACGGAACCGTCGGTATAAAATCTAAAATTCGTTGCCCAACAAGACATAAGATTTTGGTTTATAAGTACTCATACAATGAGTAACACCCANCGGCGATTTGGTTATACATTTCTCTATGGTGAAATTTCGAAAAAGTGTAGTATGGTGTACGGACCCGTCGGTATAAAATTTAAAATCCGTTGCCCAACAAGACATAATATTTTGATTTATAAGTACTCATACAATGAGTAACACCCATCAATGATTTGGTTTTATAATAAAACAACTTTTATTTCAAACGATCATTTGGTGGATTTTTTCGTCAATTGACGGATTCAGTATACCTTGGCATTGCATTGTGTCGTGGGAGTCGGTGATGACTTAGGTTTAAGTGCATGAGTGAATATCATCTCATTTCATGGCATAACATGGTTGCATTCCACATTTAATGCATATTCTTGTATGGAATGATTGTTAAATGTTGTTTGTTGCTTATACACACCACATATGCATCTAAGGTGGGGAGTAGCCTCTGTAGGGATTATTCTACTGGGTATTGGCTCACCCTATACGGGAAAATATTTCAGGTGGGAGAGATACACTGGTGGATGGCTCCAAAATGGACCCTCATGTTTGAAGAAAGTCGAATGTGGCTTTATTTTGTGTTAATGTAAAATATTTGTGGAAATAATATTTTGGGTATGTAATCTTTTGCAAATAATTGTAATAGAACTTATATAGACTATTGTTAAACTAAACTTGCATGTTTTGATATAAATAGGGATAATTGGATCCGGTGTGGCCAATGTTTACTTATAATTGGATCCGATTTGGTCATTGTTGAATATTGGACCTCGGATGGGTCTTGTTATTATATGATTGCACAAGTTGAATTTTGGGTAGAGCTTCCCGTACAAAGGAGACTCTGCCCGAATTTCGTCAAAATTATGGTTCCCGGTAAATGGGGCACAATGGCGTGATATCGAATTACTCGGTATCCATGGGTATTCCACGAGTTTATGGGTAATCAACGGACCCCCGGATTTTGGGGTGTCACAAGATCAATATTGTTTTTTACTTTCATATTGTTGGTCTCCAAGAATTTGGTCCAAAAACATATATTGAAGAAAAGATATATCAAGTAGAGAACCACCAAAACCCACACGGTGTGTGTTGATACCAAGAATCTTCGGAAAAAGTGTTGTAAGAGTGCTCGCTTGGAACTCGATTCTCCCCAGTGAATTGAAGGGAGAAATTTAGTGCACAACTACTCTCCAAGCAATTGATCAAGACCTCGTAGTAGGGTAATCCAGAGGGTTAGATATAAGGGAGAAACATCTAGCCATGAGTGCATTGGTTGAGGTATAAGTCTTTCACCTTATAATCAACTTTAAGAACAGTGGCTTAGGTTTAGGTGGACCAAGATCGGTCCCATGGTTTTCCCAAGAAGGTTTCTACTTTAAAATTGCTCATCTTGTGGTTGATTGATTATTGCTTTAATTTTGCACACTCACACTCGCAATTGCACACACACACTAACACACACACATACCATGTGTTTGATTAATTGATTACCATATCTTATATCATTATTGTGGTTGGTTAATTGGATGTTGGGCTTTTGGAGGAATAGGGATGGTGGATTTGTATTATGGAGTTGTTGATTGTTGAACTGATTATCTTGCATCCACATGTTCAATTTAGGGTTTGTTCTTTATCAAAAAGGGGTTCACTTAAGCATTAATTTATGAATCAATTAATTAATTGGTAATTGTGCTAATTCGGTCAAAAATTGGTGTATGTTTCATGGGAAGTGTTAAAGGACTATTCACCCCAGTTACGTCATGCTAATGTAATCTCATGCATATAATCCTATTGGAGATGATTGCATTACACTTCCCCACTATCAACTTTCTTTTTCGTATCCTTATCAACCCTGTTACATTGAGGGTGTTTTGAAATAAACTAATGTCCACATGTTTGCCTTGCTTCCTCTTTGTTAATGCCCATGACTATGAATCTTACTCCTGAGCTCCTCGACCACATTCTTAGGGGACTATGCTTCTATGCCATGTGCTTGTCGAACCCCTTTTTAGGGGACTATGTATCAGAGCCCTGGGCTCATCGATGCCCTTACCAAGGGATTTTGCTTTCGAGTCCTGTGCTCGTTGACCCCCTTTTTAGGGGATTGTGCATCCGAGCCCCGAGCTCGTTGACTTCCTTTTTAGTGGACCTAGTATCCAAACTTTGAGCTTGTCGACCTCTTTTTCGGAACTAAAATTTTGAGCTTCGTGCTCATCGACTCTAATTCTGTGGATTGTGCTTTTGAGTCTTGAGTTCTTCAACAAAAGAGTGAGATATATCAACTATAAAGAACTAGACTAGGGGTAACTTATGGAGGAAAATTTCACACAACACTACTTATCTATCTTAACTCAGGTTAGGTCATTCTACTTAATTAAAATCTACTTATCCAATCTAGCTCAACTTTGTTCATGTAGCTAAGCTTGGCATTGTTCACCCAACTCGGCCAACAGCTTAGTTCGTCCCACTAGCTTGGCCTAACAACTCAGATCAACCAACTAAGCTTGAGATTTTAGTTTAATCTTGTTTGTTGAAAGTCGTTCAAATTTGAAAAAAAAAACATATCTTTGAATGTCTCGTAAGAGGTAATGTCAAATCTAACATATAAGACCAAATCAGCAAGAGAATTTGAACTTTAGCTCCATCAAGTTATAACTGATGAGAAGACCTCTATAAAAGGGCAGTAGGTGGGTGTGGGAGCACCCAAATTTTGCTTCAACAAAGAATATCGAGGGAGATTGATTAACCACAAATCTAGCTTGTGATATCATTTAGACAAAGTAACTATTTTTGTTGTCAAAGAGCAATCTTACGGTCGTTAGCCAAATACCAATACATTAGATTGCATATTTTTATATAGACTAGTAATGCATGACATGTGTTGCACGTGAATATATTTAAATAATAATCTTTTTATTAAAAAAAATTAAATTATATGTTTAATTAAATTAAATAATGAATTATGTAATTTTAATTATTGTCAAGCCTAATTTTTGATCTATTCTACCCCTCTTCGAGTATCTAATATTTTATTTGTTTAGATATCTTTCCAACCCCTTAGATATTTTCTCTTTTGTTTACAATGAATCTATATTATAAGATTTTCATTATTGAGGATTTGCATATCTAATTATATTATAAATTTATTACATTTTTGTCAAAGAAATTGATTAAATTGCAATACTATTGTTTGTATTATAATAATATGATATTGTTGTATAACAAAAAATCAACTATAACATACATTGGATTGTAGAACTTTATTTCTTAATATAAATATAGAAAATCATATACAAGTGTACTATTAATAAATGAGTACAAAAGAATTTAAAAATTAGATACGATGAATCAAAGAGTCTAAAAGAATTTAGAAGTCAAATACGTATAATAAATATAAATTAAATGAAAGTAATACAAAATTTAAAATTTAAATACTATTAATAAAAGAATTCAACAGAACTTAGAAGTTAAATATAGGTATAGGAAATGAAAGTTATAAGAAACTAATAAATGAGTATCATTGACTTTATAATAAAAATTAGGTATAAAATAGAAAATAAATTTTTTTTCATTGATACTGACATTTATAAGTAGTATAGATATAGATATACGATGAAATTTAGTTCAGATTCATATATAATTTACCAAAATTTAACTTAATTTAGTTATTCTAAATGGATTAGATTTCTAAATTTTAACAAATTCATACATGGCTGTGAAAATAAAAAGTGTAGAATGATCGGATCAAATTCAAATCACACTTTTTCAATTGAAATTCAGATTTTTTTTTTTTTTGCTGGCTGATTCGAATGAGTGCCTATTAAAACAGATGATGTAATTTCGGAAGCCATGAAGACACATATTGAATGGATCATAATCATTCATCCTCATTTTCTTTGCTAAACTGTTACCAAAATTACGACGAAATAAATTGAATGTTATCATTTTGGTAGAAAAATGAATTGGATCAATTATGCAACTAAAAAATAATTTTTTGTTACAATACTTTTTTTTTTGTCCAATAAGAACACGGCACGCATAGGATTTTCTTATTTTATTTTACTATTTTTATAATCAATGACTATAAATAAATTAAGCCAAAATTTATTGCTACAATCTAATTTCAATTTGTTCGAAACAAAAAATATAAGTACCATTAGATAGAGTTGAAAACAAGCAAGGTAATCTTCAATGTCCTTGTGAAAAAAAGTGGTACCCTTATTCAAGAGGACAGTCGAAGATTCTTATGAAAAGAAAGTGATATCTTATCTGAAATTTTATCCATAGCATACAAAACATAGAGCTTATCACTACTAGAAAACAAGTATTATATTTTATAGTAGCGTATCAGTATGCATTGTAAACACTGGAAGTCTATAAACACAAACAGATCAATATGTTAATAAGATATGTTAATAAATCCTCTGCACCGATGACCAGTAATTGATGGGTAACCAAGTAGAAGCAGAGTACTGGAAACCACATAACCATAGTTATCAAGTGAGTTTCGATTCATGAGAGCAACGCGATTTATTGTTTGACTTTGGTGGTACTGTGATGGTGGACTACGCTTTCAGGTTAGTAAGTATGGCTTAAACTAGACATTCCACAGCGGTAGACCCTCATCGTCACGTCCAAAGGGATTATTACTTACTGAACGCCCTTCCCCTCTTTTCCGGTTCAAAAAAAGAAAAAAAAACTTGAAATGGGCAATGAATCCTTCTAAACTCCTAACATTCTCGCACTTCGTGCGTGAATTCACGATCTAGAAGCGAATTCTCCACAAATTCGCACTCTCATTTTATAAAATTTGTGAATTCAATTTTTTAATTTATGAATTTGATTAATTCGCAGTCTTACTTACTTATATGCTTAGTTATTATTACTCATATTTTTATTTGAGAAGTACTAACTCAGGCTTAAAGATAGATATCAAACTAGAATAATATTTGCAATTTATAATTGTCATTTTGGAACTTTATAATCAACATATATTTAAAAATTAAATAGTTTATCTCATAGTTGTGTATGAAAATTTAATTTTTTATATTTTAGTTATATTAAATTTTTATGGGTAAATGTGTGTATGTATGCATGTAATACGGCGCTCTCAAGGCGTCCTGCTCTCAAATTTTTTTTTGAATATTGATTGTTTTACACTCCCATTTCCGTCTCCAACTTAACTCTATGTGATTTAGGTCTAGGGCCCTTAACCACATGAAGGGCACAAAATGGCAAGCTAGTTCACTTGGGGCATGTTTGGATGATCCACATGGGGAAGAATTGGGTTGGTTTTAGGAAACTCTTCCAAACACAATCTATAAGGGATTTCTACATGGGATTCAATTATAAACCTAATCCAATCTTATGTTTAGTAGGTGACACAAATATATGCTGGAGTCCATGGATTATGTCAAGTCATATTACTTAATTTACTAAAATATCCATTATTAGGTAAATAGAAGAATAATTTTTTTGAGTAAAATAATATTTTGCCTACAAATTCAATCATTCACTTTTGAACCCGTTCATAGGTTTTTAATGCACTATTCATTGGGGGTCGAGATATGAATCTAGGGATTAAAAGACCTAACCAAACATAAAATTAAATGGTCTATTAAACTTTTTTTTTTGTTCTTTTAAAACCGTCCAATCTCAATAAACAAACAGGTCCTTGTTGGCTCTAAGGCCTCGTCGTGAACAAGGTCATGAACTTTGCTAAAGGTTGCAGCAGTCAAGTTAGTGTATCCCTAATCCAAAGCTATAAAGATAAGGTGTAGTAAACTACCATCACTACAAGAAAAAAGGGGTTTTACGACAGTAAAGTGCTGTCATAAAAAGTCTATTTACCGTCACAAATATTTTTTGTGGCGGCATTGTAACAGCATTGCCTCGCCATAATAAGTGTGGTCTCAAAATGTTTTTACGATAGTAACGGTCTGTCTCAAATAGTATTTACGGCGGTAAGATCCTGTTTTAAATAAGTTGTCACAAAAAATTCAACACTATTGTTTTTATCACGGCGGCAAAAATACTGCATCAAATACTATATTTGGCTGTCGTAAAAAATATAAGATATATTTATGACGGCAACGATGTCGCCACCAAAAAAAAAATTAATTATTATGGACCGTTCGAAACCAATATCATATACTCTGTGCATATATACACTTCATATAATTTTTTTTGGCAAAACTTTCACAATGTAAGGAGTACTATTAAACCAAAGATTCATTCGTATCCATAAAACTACCCAATTTAATATATAGATAAACACAAAAATAAAAATAATCAACATTTCCAAAAATATAGCAATATTTTTATATCCAAAAAAAAAAAAATCCCATGGGTTAAACAAAATGCAAAATATGCATTTTTATAAAACATAATAATCTATGAGTAAAAGAAATTAATGCAAAAAGTTAAACATCCTGCTCGAACCATCTACTCTCTCAATGACATCTGAAAAAAATATAAAATTATTATTACAATACTAAAATAATATTTATATACATATATACAATAAAGAATTAAAAGAAGTTAGTATATACATCAACTGAGGGCCACACAATATTTCTCTGAATGACTTGTCCAATTATGTAAATGGTATATAAACGAGTCATACCGTATACATTTCTTTTAACTGGTTTCACCAATACCTGATTCATTTATAATCGTATCGTGACAGGTCCACTCGTTTACTAAATAGATGGCTTAAGGAAGACTCAAACCCACTAATTTTATGCCGTGTTAACGGGTCGTGTCATATTTTGGCACCTCTAGTTTGATATAAAAACTTAACTTTGTAGAGTTTAATTTTTTTTCTTTGAACTATAAATTATTTTTTGATGTTAAACTACGTAATTTTATAAAATATTACTTGTAACATGAAAAATAGTTGTGACCAATACAAATTTTTTTTAGAGTTTTTCTTCTTTAAACTATAAAATATTTTTTAATCTAAAACAACATTTTAATGTTTTATGAAATATTATATACGACGGGAAAAGTAGCTGCCATAAATATAAAAAACAAATTTGAATTTATAAAATATTATTTAAGACAGGAAAAACAGTTATCTCAAATACAAATTTTTTTTTTTGAGTTTCTGACACTCTTTATGACAGAAAAAATAGATGTCACAAATATTAATACAAACACGCTTTTTGTGACGGCAAACATAGCCGCCATAAAAAATTTATCACAAAAGGCCTTTATTCTTATAGTGCATGTCCTGTCTTAGGCTATATTATGGCCATCAATCAAGGATTCAAATTTTCAAATACATTTTTAGTTAATTAGGATATGATCCCTCCTTTAGTATGTAAATTAATTTTAGTCCTATCGAATTTTTAATATAAAAGAATGCTTTCAGTGTTTAAAAAAACTTGCATGTGATTCCTGTATTGACAGGAATATCAAGGGATTGGTTAATTACTGGTTTTCATTACTCATTTTGTCCTCATCAAATAATTTCAGCAAAAAATATATATGTATATTTTTTTTTGGCATTTGTTATTGAGATATTTGCGGTATTGTTTATCAATTTTGAAATTCAAATTCGTGAATCAAGCAATTTAGACATTATGATGATGTCTGACGATATATGTTTTAGTGTACTTGTCTGACGACCTATGTTTTAATTTACTTGTCGGATAATCTGTGTTTTAGTGTACCTGTCTAACGATCTATAATTTAATGTACCTGATTAACGATTTGTATTTTAATATACTCATCTGAAGATTTGTATTTATGAAGAAGAAGATATATTAATTATCTGTGTTTATGAAGAAAAATGTATATTAAGGATTTGTGTTTATAGATAAAAAGGTACATTCACAATCTGTGTTTTTTATGAAATCTTGTTAGGTTTAGGTACCAACCTCCAAATCGCTCAAACTTTTTCCACCCACTTTCTTCCTCCGTAGATCGCCGGCCATGTATTCGTAAAGGACCCGATAAGAAGTCATTCTATCAATTAATAATCAAAAACAGATGGAATCTTTACAGTATCAAAAGAAGACACCAATTCAATACAACTATAACAATTAATGAAAGGAAAAAATGCATGCTTAGCACAGCAGATAAATTAAATGAAAAAATACCAAAAGCATACATCTTAAAGTTGCCAATGCCCAGTTGATGCACTTCAAATAATTGCTGAATAATAGGGCGATTAAATGTAATTGAGCTAAAAGCCTGAGCTGTGAGCTTTAGCTGAGATCTTGCAGTGCTGGAGAACAGCCGAGAGCGTGAGCCAAAGCCAAATCTGAGCCAAGGCCAAAACTAAGCTAGGAGGATGAGCTGATGGACAAAGTCCAGCTGGGGGAGCCATTAATCTGATAAGCTAGTACGTTGATAAGGCATGTGAACAGGCATTAGAAATATCCTATGAAGCTAATAAGGCATATGAACAGGCATTAGAAATATCCTGTGATTCAATTTGTTTAAAAAAAGAAGAAAATAAATTAACAGTAAAACTAAAAATATTGAAAAATCAAGTTTTAATATCCAAAAAAATTAAGTTCAACCATCATAATTTTTCAACCTCTCTCTCTCTCCCTCTCTTTCTCTGTCTCCCTCTCTCTCTTAAATCTCACCATCAAGTTCAAATATAATAACAAAAATATAAAAACTTAATTAATATTTTTGTATTTCAAAAAAATTATTATTAATATTGAAAATAAAAATGCCTCATTTATTGTTTCTACTTTAAGCCCCAAAATATTCCTTGTTAGATTTGATTATCATTTAAAAATTCAATTATCATATTTCACTCTCCTTTAAATTTGAGTTTATCTACTATAACCTTTTATATGAAATTAATATTTTTATTCAAATTTAATTTGAGTTTATCTACTAGAACCTTTTATATGAAATTAATATTTTTATTCAAATTTGAGTAAAGGTTTGAATCAAGGTTGGAGATGCTCTAACTTTTTTTTTTAAAGGAGAAAATTTTATTGCATGAATCAAAAAATTACAAGAAACAAAGAGGATCAAACCATGTTGGCTTTAATCCTTCAAGACACCCTATAATCAAAAGAATTACATCAATGAATTTCCAAAAATTTCAAAATGGCAAAAAGGAAGATCAGAAAAATTTCCTCTTCTTCCTCAGTAGCTGGAGATGCTCTAACTCACTCTTATTCAATTGTAAATTTTGACATGATATTAACGCAGTTGCTCTCTCTCTCAAACACACACAAGTTGAGAGCCTCCCTTTGTGAGAATTTATTTATCATCCACACTTGCTCTTGTTTGAAGATCTGATTTAATCTCCCATTTTGTCCCCCAAATTCAAGTTGATCATAAAAATTAGCCCCACGGTAGATTTGTGAAAAATAATTGTTTGATAATGAGCAAGGAATATCCGTTTCTTTTTTTCTTAAACAAGATGTATTGAACGCGTAATTAATTAAATAAATTTTATGAACGTCAACTAAGAATCTTAAGAAAATTGCTCCCAATTGTCCAATCATTATAGTACCTCTCATTTGAATTCATAATAGGTAATCTACCAGCAGAACAAAATTAAGAAAAAATTGAATTAGAAAGGTCGTTGTATCCACAAATTAAGTACAAACAATCAATATGCAATCACTAATAACACCATTAATTATGTACAAACAAATAGGGCGTACCTAGTAGGCTCTCGTCATTGCGAGTCTGGGGATGATTAGATGTACGCAATTTCACCCCTAGTAATGAAGGAGAAATGAGCAATCAATATACAATCACTAATAATGTCATTTGTCTTCAACTATTAAATTTTCTAGCAGCATGCCACTACCAACTTTTTATTTCCAAAAGGCAACAAATGCAAACAACAAATGCAAACAAAGTCGATCGATCATACAAAATGTAATGAAGGAGAACGGCCTAGACAACAAAATCAGAGTTTTGCTCCAAGTTGGGCGTCGTTGAATTTCTTGTTGATTCTTGTTTTTGATTTTCTTGTTTTGTAGAGTATAGTTTCTTTGTTGGGGCTTCTTTCCCTTTTGCATTGAGTTTAAGTTCAGTTGTAAAATAAGTGTTTAATGGTAGACAGCTAGACATGGAATGCAAGAGTTTGCCATTATCTTTTGCTTGGTATTTGATGGTTCAAATAGTTGATTCAATGGCTATGATATGAATTATAGTTAACAATTAACTGAATGTATTTACCTATTATTTTCAACTTTAAAGGTATCTGATACATCTATGGCTAGTTTGGTTGTCGTATTAGAAATGGATTGATTGGATAAAAGAATATAGTCTAATACAATACATATGGACAACAGACAAGATTAAACGAGATATTAGAATAATACGTAATTTTCTCTTGTATTTGACATACACAACATAAGCTTTATATAGTTGTTATTTGGTCCAATCCTTTGCTTGGTAAAGAAATTATTTCATTGTATTAATATTAAATTAACAAAAATATCCACAATCAATTCTAGCGTGCGTCAAAGTGTTTGTTACATTGATGATAGTTTGGTCTTATCAGTTGTGGGGTTATAATAGTAAATGTATATAATAATACATTTGAGTTAGATTATAATACTACCTCTTCTAATGATATTAAAATATTTTTATAATACAGGTCTATCGTACAAAAAATATATTATAAGTATACAATTAGTGTACATTTTTTAAATTAATACGAAATTAAATTTTTCTATTAAACAAAGTATTAGATCCGATTAAATTAATAATAGTATAATATTTGATTCACTCATAATACGTCTACCAAACGAATTTCTAGTGTTTATCATGTGATATCGCATCAATCATCAATAAGGAGTGAGCCAACTAGTCAGCCAATGTGAGATCTTGAGTCACAAGGCCATGCACTATCCTCTTCGTCTATTTGTCATACCTCATTTGGTTAGGTGAGTCACAAGATTGTTATTTTGCTTCGATTCCTAAGCATTTTTCATACATGAAATATCAAACCATTGACAGTTAACCTTTCCTTCCCTTGTTTTTTGAGCTGATTTCATATATTCCAATGATTTTACATGGAAAAGGATCGAGTGTGAAGCAATAATAGTGATTCAACTAAATGACCAAACCGAGGATACCTTTCTTAGGCTTCACCATTCATCTTGTTTAACACAATCACTAAAAAATATTTTTCTTGTTAATACTCTTGTTTGCTTGTCAAAACAAAGATTTTTCTCTCATAATGACTAATATGGATAACCCTTTTGTTCTTTTATTATACATTACTAGGAGACTACCATGTTTCAGAATGTAACATGTCCATGAAGCCATTACTAAAGTTCCCTCATAATCATGTCGATAAAATTCCATGAAAAAAAAAAAACTAGCCTTTGCTTGAAACAATTTTTTCTGTGGCATTTAGTTGTTGATCCATGATGAGCTTCTATCTTGTGTCATGAGCAAGATAGCTCTGTCAGAGTAATTTTCAACACTCCAATTTGAAGATTTTCTATGTTTTTTTTTGTGCACGAGTAACATGGTATTCTTACAAGTATGTTGAACAAACCAGTCAAACAGTCCAGTAAAATATATGTATAAAATAATTTTTTGTATTTTTCATGTCAAACAGTCCAGTATATTAAATTCTACATTTGTTGATGTTGTCATGATCGCCCAGGTAAACCTTTGATTCCTAGTTATTTGTTGTCACAGTCGGTGGGCCCCTCTCTACACGGTAACTGAATGGTGCAACTTCATTAGAGAAATAACACAAACAGGTGCAATGTGTTTTTGTTAATTGCTAAGTGAAGAATGAAGATGCATCCACTGCCAACAAGACCATAACATTATCTCAAAGCTTCCCCCATCTCTGCTCAAACATGAAAAGATAAAAACTAATTGTAGCAAACACTTACTCTGTTGTATACTACTGGTGGCCAATGGTATACATAACAAAGATGACGAAGAAACATAATTGATTTAACCTTTTAAGGTCCTTTATACGAGGGATCAAAATCCTTTATTTGAGAAATACAACCTTCTTTATTTTAGGAAATATCAATCTTCCTGACAAGTACTTTCCTAGTTATAAACTGTGTAGATCTACTATTATTTGAGTGAATAAATCAATATTTGCTTGATTGTGGGCAACAAATCCAATTAATTAACGGAGAAAACCATAGTGCCTTAATTACAGGGTCACATATTGGAGAGAATGATGGTGATTTACCCAGTCATTGCTTCTTATTGACTCCTATGGCAATGTCGTTTAACAAATGCCAAGAAATTGATTTGCAAATTACTAGCGTTTGTTTGAAACATCAGCATTCNCATGGAAAAGGATCGAGTGTGAAGCAATAATAGTGATTCAACTAAATGACCAAACCGAGGATACCTTTCTTAGGCTTCACCATTCATCTTGTTTAACACAATCACTAAAAAATATTTTTCTTGTTAATACTCTTGTTTGCTTGTCNTTTCGTCTTGACGCCAGAGTCTGGCAATGAAGTAGTCAACGTTTATCTTTTGCCGGTACATATTTTCTAGTGTTTAAATAAATGGAAGTTTTTATTGGCCTTTTTTTTCCCTTTCCCCGGCGTTTAGCAAATGTAAAGCTGGTAATTCTCAACTTTCTTGTAGTGTTACCACCTTTCATTAACAACTTGTCTTTATCTGGTGGTATCACTCTCTTGGATTTCATTAGCCATCCATCCGCAACATCCTATGAATGATGTAAAACACCAACATTACAATTCTTATCATCTTTGACATCAACAAAATTTTGCCAATACTTTTGAAAATGATCCAAAAATTAATGATTTATCAAACTGTTGTTGCACAATAGACTCAATCACATCCACTTCATGTATTACGCTCCCATCACCATCACTGGACTACTTTTGAATGTTAAAAATATTCAATTGAACCGTCATATTTTTAAAAGAAAGCTTCATCACCTCATTCCTTTAATTAATCAATGCTTTAGAAGTGGTAAGAAATGGTCTATCTAATATGACAGAAATTTGAGTGCCAGCATGTAATACCAGTTGGACGTCCGAGACAATAAAATCTATCAAGAAATAAAATTTATCCACCTAGACAAGAGCATCCTCTACCACTTCCCTTGGGACTTTAATTGGTCTATTTGCCAACTTTAAAGTGATTAGTATAGGTTTAAGCTCACTCAAGCCTNCCCTTGGGACTTTAATTGGTCTATCTGCCAACTTTAAAGTGATTAGTATAGGTTTAAGCTCACTCAAGCCTATTTGTTGGTAGATTGAATAGGGAAACAAGTTGACACCAGCTCCAAGATCAAGAAAGCCTACTCAATTTTGAAGTTCCCAATGATATACAAAATAGTTGGACAACTCGGATCCTTATATTTCGATGGGGTTTTGAATTGAATGATGACACTCACTTGCTCTGTAAGAAAAAAAACCCTTTTTTACACATTGATATTCCTCTTGACTGTGCATAAGTCCATTGGGAACTTGACATAAGAAAGGATCTGTTTGATGGCATCANCAGAGAACCACCAAAACCCACACGGTTTGTGTTGATACCAAGAATCTTGGTAAAAAGTGTTGTAAGAGTGCTCGCTTGGAACTCGATTCACCTCGGTGAATTGAAGGGAGAAAATGAGTGCACAACTACTCTCCAAGCAATTGATCAAGAACTCACAGTAGGGTGATCCAGAGGGTTAGATATAAGGGAGAAAACATCTAGCCATGAGTGCATTAGNTAACATCTATTTGAAACTAACCCAACAGTAGTTTGTATTGGTCAGGAAACTTGCCTTTCTCTTGCGTGATCATCAGCTACTCTTAATATCCTCAAAAGATTGTGTAGTCTATACTTTGAATTCATTGAAGCTTTTATTGTTGTGACTATTATAATTCATGTGAGCCTACATGAATTGATTCAGTGTATCCTCCAGGCTATACATCTGTGGTGGTTGGTAAGGTGGGTATTGTGGTGTTGGTGGTCCTTCTAGTGGTCGACTTACCAGGAGCTGCTGTATGTTCCTTCAACCAAAACTAGGGTAATTTTTTCACCCTGGATTGTACATTTCAGGATTATGGGTTTTTGTATGGCTTGTTATACTCGGATATTGCATTGGACTCCTTAAAAGCTAGTATAGTAGGACACTCCTTAAAGGCTGGTATAATTGGCCTAATTTGATTCATTTTTTTCATGTCAGTGTTGACTACCCTCTAACTTCTCTTTAATGACTTGAGCTATCCCTCATGAATTTTAGTTTTCTTGGGCACCAAGATTACTCTAATTATGGGGCTATATATATGAGCAAGCCTTTTCATCCTAAGCTAACTCTCTAGAACTTAATAGTTGTCTCTTACATCATATAAAGAGCCAGGAACAAATCATAAATCCCCAACTATCCAAAAGGCTTTAGATCTACAAGATTGATTTTGATATTTACTTTCATATTGTTGGTCTCCAAGAATCTGGTCAGAGAACCACCAAAACCCACACGGTTTGTGTTGATACCAAGAATCTTGGTAAAAAGTGTTGTAAGAGTGCTCGCTTGGAACTCGATTCACCTCGGTGAATTGAAGGGAGAAAATGAGTGCACAACTACTCTCCAAGCAATTGATCAAGAACTCACAGTAGGGTGATCCAGAGGGTTAGATATAAGGGAGAAAACATCTAGCCATGAGTGCATTAGTTGAGGTATAAGTCTTTCATCTTAAAATCAACTTTAAGAACAGTGGCTTAGGTTTAGGTGGACCAAGATTGGTCCCATGGTTTTCCCAAGAGGGTTTCTACATTAAAATTGCTCATGTTGTGGTTGATTGATTATTGCTTTAATTTTGCACACACACACACACTCGCAATTGCACACACACACACACATACCATGTGTTTGATTAATTGATTACCGTATCTTATATCATTATTGTGGTTTGTTAATTGGATGTTGGGCTTTTGGAGGAATAGGGGTGGCGGATTTGTATTATTGAGTTGTTGATTGTTGAATTGATTATCCTGCATCCACATGTTCAATTTAGGGTTTGTTCTTTATCAAAAGGGGTTCACTTAAGCATTAATTGACGAATCAATTAATTAATTGGTAATTGTGCTAATTCGGTCTAAAATTGGTGTATGTTTCATAGGAAGTGTTAAAGGCCTATTCACCCCATTTAGTGTAATATCATGCATATAATCATATCGGAGATGATTGCATTACACTTCCCCACTATCAACTTTCTTTTTCGTATTCTTATCAACCCTGTTACATTGATGGTGTTTTGAAATAAACTAATGTCCACGTGTTTGCCTTGCTTCCTCTTTGTTAATGCCCATGACTATGAATCAGACTTCGGAGCTCCTCGACCACTTTCTTAGGGGACTATGCTTCTATGCCATGTGCTCGTCGAACCCCTTTTTTAGGGGACTATGTATCAAAGCCCTAAGCTCATCGACGCCCTTACCACGGGATTTTGCTTTCTAGTCTTGTGCTCATCGACCCCCTTTTTAGGGGACTGTGCATCCGAGCCTCGAGCTCGTTGAGTCCCTTTTTAATGGACCTTGTATCCAAACTCTAAGCTTGTCAACCTCTTTTTAGGAACTAAAATTTTGAGCTTCGTGCTCATCGACTCTAATTCTGTGGATTGTGCTTTTGAGTCTTGAGTTCTTCAACAAAAGAGTGTGAGATATATCAACTATGAAGAACTAGACTAGGGGTAACTTATGGAAGAAAATTTCACACAACTCTATTTATCTGTCTTTACTCAGCTTAGCTCATCCTACTCAATTCAACTCTACTTATCCAATCTAGCTCAACTTTGTTCATGTAGCTGAGCTTGGCATTGTTCACACAACTCGACCAACAACTCAATTCATCCCACTAGCTTGGCCTAACAACTCAGATCAACCAACTTAGCTAGACATTTTAGTTTAATCCTATTTGCTAAAAGTCGTTCGAATTTGAAAAAAAAATATATCTTTGAATGTCTCAGAAGAGTTAATGTCAAATCTAACATATAAGACCAAATGAACAAGAGAATTTGAACTTTAGCTCCATCAAGTTATACCTGACGGGAAGACCTCTATAAAAGGGCAGTAGGTGGGCATGGGAGNGTTTGTGTTGATACCAAGAATCTTGGTAAAAAGTGTTGTAAGAGTGCTCGCTTGGAACTCGATTCACCCCGGTGAATTGAAGGGAGAAAATGAGTGCACAACTACTCTCCAAGCAATTGATCAAGAACTCACAGTAGGGTGATCCAGAGGGTTAGATATAAGGGAGAAAACATCTAGCCATGAGTGCATTAGTTGAGGTATAAGTCTTTCATCTTAAAATCAACTTTAAGAACAGTGGCTTAGGTTTAGGTGGACCAAGATTGGACCCATGGTTTTCCCAAGAGGGTTTCTACATTAAAATTGCTCACGTTGTGGTTGATTGATTATTGCTTTAATTTTGCACACACACACACACATACCATGTGTTTGATTAATTGATTACCGTATCTTATATCATTATTGTGGTTTGTTAATTGGATGTTGGGCTTTTGGAGGAATAGGGGTGGCGGATTTGTATTATTGAGTTGTTGATTGTTGAATTGATTATCCTGCATCCACATGTTCAATTTAGGGTTTGTTCTTTATCAAAAGGGGTTCACTTAAGCATTAATTGACGAATCAATTAATTAATTGGTAATTGTGCTAATTCGGTCTAAAATTGGTGTATGTTTCATAGGAAGTGTTAAAGGCCTATTCACCCCATTTAGTGTAATATCATGCATATAATCATATCGGAGATGATTGCATTACACTTCCCCACTATCAACTTTCTTTTTCGTATTCTTATCAACCCTGTTACATTGATGGTGTTTTGAAATAAACTAATGTCCACGTGTTTGCCTTGCTTCCTCTTTGTTAATGCCCATGACTATGAATCAGACTTCGGAGCTCCTCGACCACTTTCTTAGGGGACTATGCTTCTATGCCATGTGCTCGTCGAACCCCTTTTTTAGGGGACTATGTATCAAAGCCCTAAGCTCATCGACGCCCTTACCACGGGATTTTGCTTTCTAGTCTTGTGCTCATCGACCCCCTTTTTAGGGGACTGTGCATCCGAGCCTCGAGCTCGTTGAGTCCCTTTTTAATGGACCTTGTATCCAAACTCTAAGCTTGTCGACCTCTTTTTAGGAACTAAAATTTTGAGCTTCGTGCTCATCGACTCTAATTTTGTGGATTGTGCTTTTGAGTCTTGAGTTCTTCAACAAAAGAGTGTGAGATATATCAACTATGAAGAACTAGACTAGGGGTAACTTATGGAAGAAAATTTCACACAACTCTATTTATTTGTCTTTACTCAGCTTAGCTCATCCTACTCAATTCAACTCTACTTATCCAATCTAGCTCAACTTTGTTCATGTAGCTAAGCTTGGCATTGTTCACACAACTCGACCAACAACTCAATTCATCCCACTAGCTTGGCCTAACAACTCAGATCAACCAACTTAGCTAGACATTTTAGTTTAATCCTATTTGCTAAAAGTCGTTCGAATTTGAAAAAAAAATATATCTTTGAATGTCTCAGAAGAGTTAATGTCAAATCTAACATATAAGACCAAATGAACAAGAGAATTTGAACTTTAGCTCCATCAAGTTAGACCTGACGGGAAGACCTCTATAAAAGGGCAGTAGGTGGGCATGGGAGCACCCAAATTTTGCTTCAACAAAGAATATCAAGGGAGATTGATTAACCACAAATCTAGCTTGTGGTATCATTTAGACAAAGTAACTATTTTTGTTGTCAAAGAGCAATCTTACAGTCGTTAGCCAAATACCAATACATTAGATTGCATATTTTTATATAGACTACTAACGCACGACATGTGTTGCACGTGAATATATTTAAACTAGAATTTTTTTTATAAAAAATTAAATTATATGTGTAATTAAATTGAATAATGAATTATGTAATTTTAATTATTGTCAAGCCTAATTTTTTATCTATTCTACCCCTTGTCGAGTATCTAATATTTTATTTGTTTAGATATCTTTCCAACCCCTTAGATATTTTGTAACATCTCAAAAATCGGGGGTCCTTAATTTAACAAAATTCGGGCAGAGTCTCCTTTGTACGGGGAGCTCTACCCAAAACACAACCTGTGCAATTATACTATATTGATCACACCGGGTCCATTTACCCATCAAATAATAAAATTTCATTAACCACATGTAATATCTACCATATCATCCCAAAAGAGTAGGTCAAGCTATGACACTTACATTCCAAAAGAATTACACTTAAACTTAGCAGCGGAATAAACAAAATACTAAACTATACATGATTGTAAATAAATTCCTTAGTCTAGCACAAAAATAAACTATAGCTCTAGATGTCCACCTCGGGATCTAGGTTCCCCTCTGGTGGAACCTCCNCAAAATATTAAACTATACATAATTGTAAATAAATTCCTTAGTCTAGCACAAAAATAAACTATAGCTCTAGATGTCCACCTCGGGATCTAGGTTCCCCTCTGGTGGAACCTCCTAATTTCCTGGCTCGTCAACGCTGAGATCTTCCTCTAGCACAAAATTTAAAAAAAAAAAAAATATTATTGGTAGGGGGTGAGCACTAAGCACTGTAGGAAAATCCTCTCAAACTCTAACAAGATTTGAAAAACATAGAAAATGGTCGGTCTCATTTCACAAATAGCATTCATAAATTTTGAAAGAAAACCTGACATTTTCAAAGATCTCAAGTCTATACATTAACAATAATTAAGTGCAAGAGTAAAACCAATCCCACCATAAATAACCATTTCAAAGAGTAATTATTCCCACAACCATTTCCAAGATAATCTTATCCAAAAGATAACGCAATAAAAAATAACCACAATGTATCTCAAGTCTGATGTAAGATAATCACATGAATAAACACATAGAGCATATCTTGGCCCACACACACACAATTACTCGCAAGGATATCAACTTCGGAAAGGGCACCTACCGATGCATTGTCTCATACCAATGCACCGACAATAACGAATCTGACCTAGGCATAGTATACTAATCCTCTGACACGGCACCCGTGAGCTAATAGTAGTTTGGTCCTCGCAAGGCACCAACCCTACTACGAATGGTAGGAAAAGTTCAAACCCTTACAGAGTAAGAACCACACACATCTACCCACTCTACAATACCCGATCAATGGCCGCCCATGGTCATCCAAACACCTCCATGAGATACAATCACCAACAATTTCTCAAACACACTCAATTCCATAAATTCTCAATTTTTCACATCTAAATCCACATTTATTTTCACAATTGAACTATTTAATAAAAAATTAACAAGAGATCATCATAAATACAATTGTGTTGTTCAATACGAAACACTAAAGTTTTGAAATCAAGAATAAAGGAGAAATCAAAAGAAAAACTCACTTCTCTTGAAATCTCAGGTTTTGAATATGAGAAAAGAACTTTTATGGTTACCCAACCATCCCATTGTTTAAAACNAGGTTTTGAATATGAGAAAAGAACTTTTATGGTTACCCCAACCATCCCATTGTTTAAAACATGCTAACATTTGCAAAACCATCGAGAATCCATGATTTCATAGCACATTAATATGATGTAGAGTCAAAGAAAACATATATGTATAACCATAGCTTCAATGTAAGAGAATGGAAGAAAACCACTACTTGAATCAAATTTTCAAGTAAAAACCCAAGCTCTAGTGACCTCCTTCTTCTATTTTCTTCTTTCCTTAACCTTCCTCTAAGGTTCCAAGAGGTGTGGGGTGAGAGTGGAATGAAAAGAATAGGAGTAAATGAGATGAAAATGAGTTTCTAAACACAGCAACCCCGATTTTTACTGTTCACAGGCTGATTTGATTTTCTCCAAAATTATGGTTTTGCCACTATGAATCTCGAATTTGATCCATATGACTACCCTAAGGTTTTTTGATGTTCTGGATTCATTTTTAATGTTATTTTAACCTAAAAATATTTATTTTTATGAGTTATCTCAAAACTAAAATAAATTTACACTCGAAACACGAAAATTAATATTTTATTCCTTCGAACCGCTATATGTGTTAAAAGTCTATTCAAAGTTTTTTTCGGATCTCCCAGGTTCAATGATAATATTATTTTGACCTAAAAAAATTTATATTTTTACTTAATTATCCTTATCAACCTTAAATACCTCCAAAAATTAAATTTCACTATTAATTTACCTCCATAGTATTTATTCATACTATTGAAATCTATAGGGTTCATGCATACCTCATAACCTATATTAGCATTTTACAAAAAAATTACTTGCTATATAAAGATAAGTGTTTGGGGGTTTACATATTTTCTCTTTTGTTTATAATTAATCTTTATTATAAGAATTTCATTATTGAGAATTTGCATATCTAATTATATTATAAATTTATTACATTTTCGGCAAAGAAATTGATTAAATTGCAATACTATTGTTTTTATTATAATAATATGATATTGTTGTATAACAAAAAATCAACTATAACATATATTGGATTGTAAAATAATAAAATATAGGTTGAACTTTATTTCTTCATATAAATATAGAAAATCATATGCAAGTGTGCTATTAATAAATGAGTTCAAAAGAATTTAAAAATTAGGTACGATTAATAAAAGAGTCTAAAAGAATTTAAAAGTCAAATAGGTATAGAAAATATGAATTAAATGAAAAAATATAGAATTTAAAAGTCAAATACTATTAATAAAAGAGTTCAAAAGAGCTTGGAAGTTAAATATAGGTATAGGAAATAAAAGTTAGAAAAAACTAATATATGAGTATCATGATTTTATAATAAAAATTAGGGATAAAATAGAAAATCAAAAGCTTTTCACATATGCTAACATTTATAAGTAGTATAAATATAGATATACAATGAAATTTAGTACAGATTCATATATAATTTACCAAAATTTAACTTAATTTAGTTATTATAATTGGATTAGATTTCTAAATTTTTACAAATTCATACATGGCTGTGAAAATAAAAAGTGTTGGATGATCGGATCAAATTCAAATCACACTTTTTCAATCGAAATTTAGATTATTATTTTTTTTTTTGCTGGCTCATTCGAATGAGGGCCTATTAAAATAGATGATGAAATTTTGGAAGCCATGAAGATACTATTTATAATTTCAAGAAATCACAAGTGACGTGAATAGAAATTTCGCTGAAAAGAAAAGGGCAACAAAATGTTGACAATAACGGGGTATAGGCTTTGGAAAAAATTTTCAAAGATAAAGACAAGTAGAGTTGAAAACAAGCAAGGGAATCTTCAATGTTCTTGTGGAAAAAAGTGGTACCCTTATTCAAGAGGACAGTTGGAGATTTTTATGAAAAGAAAGTGACATCTTATCTAAAATGCTATCCATAGCGTACAACACATAGAGCCCATCCCTACTAGAAAACAAGTATTTTATTTTATAGTAGCGTATAGGTATGCATTGTAAACACTGTAAACTCAGTTCGAAAAATATATGATTGAGTACCAAAGACTGGAATATAAGTGGACTTCCCCCAGTTCCTCTTTTAAGAGGAATTGGTTTGTGGTCCCTCTCCTGGTTAGTGTGCTTGAGTAGCTTTGGTGTGTGGTCTATTGTGTGTTATATGTGCATGCCTTTGTCCAAAAAAAGTGTTCTCTGTTGTAAATAAAAGTTATGTATGTTGTCTATACTTCTAACATCAGATCAACATGTTAATAAATCCTCTGCAACCATGACCAATAATTGATGGGTAACCAAGTAGAAGTAGAAGTAGATTACCGGAAATCAAGTAATCGTGGTCATTAAATAGGGTTCGATTCATGAGAGCAACGCGATTTGTTGTTTAACTTTGATGTAAATGTGGCCTAAGGTAAATCGAGGCCCCACACAAAAACTTCAAATGGGACCCTATTAATATTTCGTCTATTAATATATTTTATTTTTAATTATTATAATTTAATTTTTTATTTAAAATTTATTTTTTATTTTTTAAAATATATTAATCAGGTTCTTATATTTAAGTTTTGACAATAAATATTTGTTAATAGATAATATAGTTAATTCATTCGGTCTTAATTGATCATAAATAAGATATTATCAATTAAGTTTTAAACAAGCAATTTAATAGGACCTCTAAAATTTAGACTTAACCAAGTATAGAACCACTTTGGACCAAAAAAAAAGATATTGATTTGAATTCTTAAAATGTGGGCCCTAAAAAGTTGGTTAATATAAACAAAATTAGATATCAATTTGAAATTTTAAATTTTGGATCATATCTAAAATACAAAAAAAAATATTTGCCTACTCTATTAAAGTGATAAATTTTGTGGGGCCCTTTAAAACTTGGACTTAACCAAATCGAGAATAATTTTAGACCTAACAAAATTAGATATTGAATTGAACTCTTAAAATTTGGGCCTAACTATTTAGATCATACTAAAGTACAACAAAAATTAAAAAAATAAACCCATTATAATAACAAAAAAGTTGGGGCCCTCTAAAATTTAGAACCCTAGGCAAGCATCTTAGTTGTCTATGCCTAGGGCCGACACTGCTTTGGTGCTGCTGTGATGATGGATTGTCCTTCCGGATTAATAGTTGTGGCTCAAATCAGACATTTCACATTGGGGAACCCTCATCATCACGTCCAAAGGGTTTACTACCTATTGGACGCCCCTCCCCCCTTTTTCAATTTAAAAAAAAAAAAAAAACTTGAAATGGGCGATGAATCAAGTTCTAGGGCTTAGTCACATAATCCTTCTAAACTCCTATGATCCTCGTACTTCATGCGCGAATTCGCACTCTGGGAGTTTTTCTCTATGAATTTGCACTCTCATTTTCTTAAATCTATGAATTCAATTTTGTAATTAATGAATTTGATTAATTTGCGCTCTTACTTGCTTATATGTTTAGTTATCATTACTCATATGTTTATTTGATAGATAGATATCAAACTAGAATAATATTTGTGATCTATAATTGTCATTTTAGAACTTTACAATCAACATATATTTAAAAATTAAATAATTTATCTCATAGTTGTTTACGAAAATTTATTTTTTTATATTTTAGTTATTTTAAATATTTATGGGTGAATGTGTGTTTGTATGCACATAATATGACGCTCTCAAACAAAGCGCTTTTACTCTCAATTTTTTTTAATATTGATGTTTTTACACTCCCGCTCCCGCCTCCAGTCCCACTCTATGTGATCTAGGTCCAGAGCCCTTAACCACATGAAAGGCACAAAATGGCAAGCGAGTTCACTTGGGCCATGTTTGGATGATTCATTGCGGACGGAAATATGAATCCAAGGTTAAAAAGTCCTAACCAAACATGAAATTAAGTGGTCTATCATACTATTTTTCTTAAGGGGAATTTGGAAGTCGTTACAAAAATTTGGACTTAATTGAGCTAAACTATATTAAGGAAACTTATTTGGCCCAAGTGCATTTTTTTTGAAAAAAGACTAAAAGGTCATTTAGTACTTTATTACTCTCTCTCTCTTCTTCTCTCTTACTTTCTCTGCCCTATTTTCTCTCTCTATCTCTCTTCAGATTGATATTTTTTTTTCAAATATATAAAGATTTGATTTAATTTTTTTTATCGCTCTCTTCCCTTTTTTTTTCTCCCTTACTCTCTCTCCCCCTATTTTTTTCTCTCAACATTACTCTTTCTTTCCTTATTCTCTCTCCATTTTCTTATATCAACGTTACAACAACACAATTACATCAATCAATTACAGCAATTAGTTACAGTTATCCTATAATACACCAAATAATTACTCATGTGTTTTAATAAACCAAATAATTACACTAAATAATTACACGAAATTACAACATCAACCCAATTTGTCATTCAGTTGTTTACATAAACCAAAGAGTTACACCATTTAGTATCATAACATAGTTACACCAATTA
Organism: Ilex paraguariensis; assembly: GCA_963454935.2. Lineage (NCBI taxonomy): Eukaryota > Viridiplantae > Streptophyta > Magnoliopsida > Aquifoliales > Aquifoliaceae > Ilex > Ilex paraguariensis. The sequence goes on from CAUOFW020006935.1 coordinate 157,620, forward strand.
TATACACAAAATTTAGATTCATGACAAATTGGGTTGGTGTCATAATTTTGTGTAATTGTTTGGTATAACAGTTTGGTTTATTAGAACACATGAATAACTATTTGGTATATTATAAGGCAATTGCGACTGATTGGTGTAACTAATTAGTGTAATTGTGTTATTGTAATGTTGATATAAAAAAAGAAAGAGAGAGAGAGAAAATAAGGATAGAGTAATTGTGAGAGAAAATAAGGAGAGAGTGAGAGAGAGAAAATAGGGGAGAGAGATGAAAAAATCAAACCAAATCTTTACATATTTGAAAAGAAAATAAATTATCAATTAGAGATAGAGAGAAAATAGGAGATAGATATGGAGAGTAATGGAGAAAGAGATGAAGAGAAAATAGTGAGACAGTAACAGAGAGAGGTGAGAGTGAGAGAGAGAGAGAGAGAGAGAGAGAGATGGGGAGATATATGGAGAGAATAAAAATTATGCCTAATTTAAGGAAGGGTAAGTAAGTAAAAAAATTCAAATGTCATTTGAATTTTGTACCTAATCACAAGATGTTTTATTAAAATTGAACTTAATAGTGTAAAATACTTATCCATACACTTTCTCTCAAATAAGTATAAAAAATGTACCCAGTCCCAAAAAATCCTTTTCTTAAACCATTTTCAAACCCGCCCAATCCCAATAAAGAAACAGGCCCTTGTTGGCTCTAAGACCTCATCATTAACAAGGTCATGAACTTTGCTAAAGCAAAATGATAATTAATGGATCAAAATTAGTTGATAAGGTTGAAGCATTCAAGTCAGTGTATCCCTAATCCAAAGCTATAAGGATGTGGTGTAGTAAATAATCAGTTCCTGTCTCGGGCTATATTATGGCGATCAATTAAGGATCCAAATTCCCAAATACTTTTTTATGGGACGTTTTTTGTGATTAACGGGGACGAGACACGTGTCCTCGACATATTGGCCACAAAGTGTTGTTTGGATGACACGTGTCATCAGCATCTTGTCTGCGAAGTGTTCTTCGAATGTCCGCATAGTCCTCGACATCTTGTCCGCGAGTGTTCTCCGAATGTCCAAAGAGTCTTCGACATCTTATTCGTGGAGTATTCTCCGAATGTTCGCAGAGTCCTCGACATCTTGTCCGCGAAGTCCTCGGCATCTTGTCCTTGGAATGCTCTCCGAATGTGTGCAAAGTCCTTAACATGTTGTCCGTGGAGTCCTTGACATCTTGTCTGTAGAGTCCTTGACATCTTGTCTGTAGAGTCCTCGACATCTTGTCTGTGAAGTGTTCTCTAAATCTCCACGGATTCCTCGGCATCTTGTTGGCGGAGTGTTCTCCGAATGTCTGCGGAGTCCTCCACATCTTGTCCACGGAGTCCTTGGCATTTTTCCGCGGAGTGTTCTTTGGATGATACACGTCCTCGAGAATTTTGTCTGCGGAGTATTCTTTGGATGACACGTATCCTCAGTATTTTGTCCATAGAGTATTCTCTGAATAACACGCGTCCTCGGCATCTTGTCTGCTAAATATTCTTTGGATGACACACGTCCTCGGCATCTTATCAGTAGAGCACTCTCTACATGACACATCACCTCGGCGTTAAGTCTTCTATGTCGAAAAGCAGGGCTAATAGTTTTTTATGGTTATCGTGACTTGGCAGCAAAGTGGGTTGTCAATGACTGGTTCCCCCTTTCCAAGATGGTCAGAATGGCAAGAAAGACAGTCCAATAACCAATGGTAAAGATATACGAAGTATAAAGTTTTGAAATGTTGAGCCCTTGGAGGGGTGATGGACGAAAGGGCCCTTACGCATTCGCGACCATAATTAGGTTACAATAAATGTTTTCCTCAGAAGAATAAGGAGCATTTATTGCTCGGCGAGCTAAGGAAGGCCTGAGCATTAAATGTAGGAGTTTTTGTCACGTAAAGAGGAAGGCTTGCTGGCCGAGGAATGAGCACCACCTACTGGCTTCCAAATGAGCCAATGAGAAGCCTTCCCTCCAGGGGACCTAGTTGTCCACAATGATTGACTCCATGGAGGTATAAGTAGCTCTCTCAAACCCAAGTTTAAGTTACACATATTCTCACCCAAGAAATAGAACAATGTTTCCTACCCCTCTCTCACATGCTGACTTGATTATCGGAAGGGTCATGCCGAAAAATAGTCTGACACCCTTCTAACATTTCTTCTTGAGTGGCAAGGTCCATCTCAATAAGTCGAGATCGTCCAGACAGCTGGAAAGTAATTCATCACTACTCCTTATTCCATCTCTCACATTCGTTTGCTGTAGGACCATCGACTTTTCAGGTAATCTCGAATTCACCAAGTGAGAGATCTGTTTATTCATTTATTGTGAAAAAATCACCGCACACATTTTTTTAGTTAATTAGGCTAGGATTGTTCTCTTTGGTGTGTAAACTAATTTTAATCTTATCGAATTTTTAGTATTAAAAAAGGTCTTTCGATTTTTGAAAAAACTTGCATGTGGTCCCTGCGTTGGCGGGAATATTAAGGGATTGGTTAATTATTGATTTTAATTCCATTTTTGTCATCATTACATGATTTCAACCTAAAATACAATTAATTTTCTTTTATTTGCGTTTGTTATTGAGATTTTTGCGGTGTTGTTTATCAATTTTGAAATTCAAATTCGTGAACCAAGCAATTTGGACATTATAATGATATCTGACGATCTGTATTTTAGTATACATATCTAACGATCTATGTTTTATGGAGAAGAATGTAAATAAACGATATGTGTTTTAGTGTACCTATCTGACGATCTGTATTTTAATCTACCTATCTGATGATTTGTGTTTATGGAGAAAAAATACATTAACGATCTGTGTTTTAATATACATGTCTAACGATCTGTTTTTATGGAGAAGAATGTGCATTAATGAGTTGTGTTTGTGGAGAATAAAGTACATTAATGATATGTGTTTTACTGTATTAGTTTGATATTATGTGTTTTAGTGTACGTGTCTGATGATCTGTGATTTTAGTGTATCTGTCTGACAATAACTGTGTACTTTTTTTTTCTATTTTTTTATTATGTAGATGTTATTTTTTATTTTTTATTGTGCACTTGTTATTTTTTATATTTTTTTATTGCATACCTGTTTTTTTTTTATTGGTACCTATAATTCTTTGACTCAATAGTATACATTTTTTAATTGTGTATTTTTTTTAGAGTACCTATATTACAATTTGTGTTTATAAAAAAAAAAATTTGAATAAGTATTTAAATTAAGTGACGACACTGTCACTATTTTTTACAATTATAAAAGACGTTAATTATGTCCATTACTTTGACTCAACAACCTAATCCACAAAAAAATTGACAAATAATTTTTTTTTTAAATCTTGTTAGGCCTAGATACCGAATTCCAAATTCCTTGAACTTTTTCCACCCACTTGCTTCCTCCGTAGATCGTCCGCCATGTATTCGTAAGGGTCCCGATCAGATGTCATTCTATCAATTAATAAACAAAAACAGATGGAATCTTTACAATATCAAAAGAAGACACCAATTCAACACATGTAAAAGTCTACCAATTCATGTATTCGTAAGTCCACCACATGTTAGTTCCCTGTCTTTTTATGAATGTCTTTAACGTCAATCCTATCACTGATCAATAATTGAGGGAGAGATCTCTATGTCAAACCAACCAGGCAACCAAGACTGATGATACCTCAAAATAAAATTTCAAGTGCCAACTCAGAAGGTCAGATCAGTCCAGAAGGTCAGACTAGGCAAGCAGAACTCGGAAGAGTAGAGCTAGAGGTACCCTCGAGATAAGCGATGGCAATGACAACCAAAGCAACAGCTGAATAATCACGAAAGGTTCCTAAAGCGTAATGAAGTTATAATCAAGGCACCTAATCTCACCCAACTAAGATCTTCTTCTAAAAATTAGGGAGAACCCCGCTAAGTAAGGGCAAGAATCTCAGCTAGGATCCCACTTAGCAGGGAATGGCCCCATAAATGCAATGTAACACCTCCTAACAGGGAAGGAGAACCCTAGAAACAAAAAGGGGCCATTGTAACTTTGTAACGGGGATTATTGAAAGAAAAGGAGTAGGAGCCTCCATTCCAGAGTGGACTAGCCAAGTTCCTGAACTGGCGAACTACTATATTTCTACTGTGTTAATTCTCCAACTCTCTAAAAATTCCCTCGAGTCTAATAGCTCAGATCTCAATAATTTTAATATTGTTTCTTTTATTTATTCGCCATCACAAAAATGGCTTCACGTTGAAATACATCATCAGTTTGATGTCGTTTGTGGGAAAGACTGTTCCTGTTACAAATAAAGCTGATTTCTCAGTGACTGATGGTATCAACGTGAAACATGAACCGAAGTCAGACCAACCCTCTACGGATGCAAGATCAACATAAAGCCACAAACAACAGACAACTCGAAAATGCACAAGAAACAGATCCCCCCATGGGGGGCCTTCCCATGAATAATAAGATGGAGGTCCTTTGTCTTGTCAATAAACGCCTGATAAAATAGAATGAATAGCTCTTAAAGCTCCTACAACGCCCACAAGAGGCGCGACCGGCCCAAGGAGGCCAGAATAACCCACCACCAAGGGAGCAACCGCATCTCGACCCCCTCAGAGAAATTAATGAGGTGGGAGAAAATAGCTAGACCTTGGGGCAAGAACCTCGTCAACCCCCTAGGAATGGTCACAACGAGGAAGTGCAAAGTCAGTATGAGGAAGGGGAGAGAAGCGACTTCTTCCCTTATCAACAGGAGAGAAGAGAACACCACTGGGAGCAATATTTCAAAGACATCCAGCAAGAGCTCAGCCAGATGAAGGAGACAGTAAAGAGCAAGGCCCCAGTCACTATGGATGCCTTGGTGTAGCAAATCGAGTCCCCATTTACTGCTGGGGTGTTGCACTTCCCTCTCCCACCTAAGTTCAAAATGTCGCAGGTGGATGCTTTTGATAGGACAGAAGATCTCTTGGACCACCTCAACACCTACAAAAACCAAATGGAGTTGCATGGATATCAAGATCCAGTGAGATGCAGGGCCTTTGCTATCACCATGAAGGGCTCAGCCTTAGCATGGTTCAACAGACTCCCCCTCAACCTCAATTTTCTCTTTTAAAGAGCTGTCAATCTCGTTTGTGTCCCACTTCATCGGAGCTTGGACCTATTAGAAATTGAGCTACCATTTGTTAAATGTAAAACAGGGACCTGATGAGAACCTATAGTCTTATGTTCAACGGTTCAACTTAGAATCCTTGAAGGTGGATGTCCCAGACGAAAAATTTGCTATTACAGCCTTCATAGTAGGTCTGGGAGTTCAATCAAAAGATTTGATGTTTGCCATCTCAAAGAACCCCCAGGCTAGTATGGCGGAGGTGCTTGCCAAAGCAGAAAAGTACATAAATGGTGAGGAAGCGCTACTCTCCAAGGTCAGGAGCTCTTCGTCAAGAAAGGAGAAAGGGAAGGAAGAAAAGAAGAGAGAATGAAGTCCCAGAAAGGAAAGAGAGCGAGGCAGGTCTCCAAGAAGAGATAGAGAGCATTCTCTGAAGAGAAGAGAAAATGTCAGAGATCGCCTCGGCCCTCCACAACCAGAGCTACAACCAAGGTATGCACCCCGAAAGCTCACCCCTATGACTGCTATGGTATCTCAAATACTATATGAGGTGCAAAATGAGAGGTTCTTAAGGTGGCCACCCCGGATAAAAGCAGACCCGACAAAAAGGGATACTACGAAGTATTGTGACTTCCACAGAGACCATAGTCACCACACCGACGACTGTATCCAATTGAAGAAAAAAATAGAATTTCTAATGCAGCGAGGGCAGCTGCGACGTTATGTGGCCAATGATAATCAAAACCAAGCTCTCCCACCTCCACCCCCTCAGCATCAAGCACCAGAGCCACACCAACAACCTATGGGGGAGAGCAGAGTGATATCAGGAGGATTTGTCATAGGAGGAGGGTCCAGCTCTGCCAGAAAGGCCCACTTGCGTAAAATCAGAGCCACAAAAGCTCCCGAAGTATATACCGTGTCCTAGTCTCCACGCTTAGACACGACTATCACTTTCTCATATGCAAATTTAGAGGGCTGTCTATATCCCCATGATGACCTTTTGGTGGTAAAAGTTGTGGTAGCCAACAGAACTGTCCACCGTGTTTTGATTGACAATGGCAGCTCGACAGACATCATTTTTGCTTCTGTTTTCAACAAAATAGATATAGGAAGGGAAAAGATTGAACCACTAAGTGCCTACCTATTGAGATTCTTAGGAGAAAGGGTGCTGCCCATGGGGTCAATCCAACTCATCTTGACCTTAGGTGACCCACCTTGTTAAACCACAACAACTGTGAAATTCCTAGTGGTTGATGCACCTTCAACATACAATATGCTCCTTGGAAGGCCCTCGCTCAATTCTATAAGGGCTATTCCCTCTGTCTATCACCTTGTAATGAAGTTTTCGACAGAAAATAGAGTTGGAGTGGTCCGAGGAGACCAACGCGTAGCACGAGAATGCTACATGGCATCCATGAGAAGTAAGGAAGTTGAAAGCATCCAATTGGATGAGCTTGACATGAAGGATGAACTCGAGATCAGGCCAACACCATCAGAAGAGCTGGAACCTGTTCAAATGGATGAGGAGCCAGAGCATCTTATTTACGTTAGATCCAAGCTGAGCAAGGAAATCAAGGATCTCCTTATCCAATTCCTTAAAGGGAACAAGGAAGTTTTTGTATGGAAGCAAGAGGACATGAGAGGGATTGATCCATCTGTCATCACTCACAAGCTCAGTGTTAATCCAGCCTGTAAGCCCGTTAAGCAAAAGAGGAAGAGCTTCACCCCGGAGCGTCAGAAAGCCATCAACGAAGAGGTCAGCAAGCTCCTTCACGCGAAAGTCATTCGAGAAGTGGATTACCTAGTCTGGCTAGCCAATGTAGTCCTAGTCAAGAAGACATACGGCAAATGGCGTCTTTGCATTGACTTTACAGACCTCAACCGTGCTTGCCTGAAAGATAGTTTTCCTTTATCCTGGATAGATTTAATTGTAGATGCCACTGTGGGACATGAGCTCCTCAACTTCATGAATGTCTTCTCTTGATACAATCAAATCAGGATGGATCCCAGTGACCAAGAGAAGACCTCATTCATAACTAAGCAAGGGACATACTGCTATCAGGTGATGCCTTTCGGGTTAAAAAATGCAGGAGCCACTTACCAGCACCTAGTGAATAAGATGTTTCAAAAACAGATTGGGACCTCCATTGAGGTCTATATTGATGACATGCTGGTCAAGTCACTGAAGGCAGAGCTCCACATTGGGCACTTAGCAGAATCGTTTTAGGTCCTGAGAGAATACAAGTTGAAGCTCAACCCAGCTAAGTATGCCTTTAGGGTGTCAGCAGGAAAATTTTTGGGCTTCATAGTTAATAGCAGAGGGATAGAGGCTAACCCAGAAAGGTAAAAGCAGTGTTGGATATGCAGCCTCCCTCCAACACGAGGGAAATACAACGTTTAACTGGGAGAATAGCTGCCCTGAGTTGTTTCATTTTCAGATCAAGCGACAAGTGTTAGCCCTTCTTTCAAGTCTTAAAGAAAGCCTTTCAATGGGATGCTCGGTGTGAAGAAGCCTTCAAAGCATTGAAAGAATACTTGAGCTCCCCACCTGTCTTGGTAAGTCCGTTAGAAGGAGAAGTACTTACCTTTTACCTGGCTGTCTCAAAGTTTTCAACCAGCGCAGTGCTAGTAAGGGAGAAGGATAGAGCTCAGCAACTTGTTTATTACTACAGCAGAGCTCTGAGGGGGGCAGAAGAAAGATATCCTAAAATGGAAAGACTCGTTTTAGCCTTAGTGACAACTGCCAAGAGACTTAAACCCTACTTCTAAGCTCACACTATCGAAGTCCCAACAAATCAACCTATGAAGTAGGTGCTGCACAAGCCAGAATCTTCAGGGAGACTGGTTAAATGAGTCGTTGAACTTAGTGAGTTTGACATCAAGTACAAGCCAAGGATAGCCATTAAGGGGCAGATATTGGTAGATTTCATTGCAGAATTCACAACTGGGATACCTGCAGAGACAGCGCAGTTAGCACCTGACGTCCCCACGTGGAAACTTTCAGTAGATGGAGCTGTCAATGCTCAGGGTAGTGGAGCTGGTTTGATATTGACTTCTCCCGATGAGATAGATGTTGAATACGCACTAAGATTCGGATTCAAAGCTTCAAACAACGAAGTCGAGTATGAGGCAGTCATAACAGGGCTCAGCTTAGCTCATTCAATGAAAGTCGAGCAACTGGAGATCTACAGTGACTCACAAGTAGTGAAACAAATAGAGGGTGCTTACGAGGCTAAAGGTGAGAAGATGACCCTTTATCTTAGAAAGGTGCAAGAATTGATCAAGAAATTTGTGCAAGTAAAGATCAGGCATGTCCTTAGAACTGAAAATTCGAGAGCAGACATTTTGGCAAGGTTGGCAACAGCTTCACAAGAAAATCTAGATAGGTTGATCCCCGTGGAACATATGGCGAAACCATCCGTTAGTCTTGAAGATGAAGAAGTGCTCCTCATACAGATTCCACCAAGTTGGATGGACCCCATCTTAGAGTATCTCCAAAATGGAACCCTGCCAGAAGACCTCAAGGAAGCAGCAAAGCTGAGAACCAGGTCAGCTAGATTCTCCATTCTGCAGGGAAGCTTGTAGAAGTGAGGTTTTTCAACTCCACTCCTCAAATGAGTGGGAGATGAAGACACCAACTACATACTCAGAGAAATTCACAAAGGAGTCTGTGGCAATCACATCGGAGCTCGGGTTTTGGCGGAAAAGACATTAAGGCGGGGGTATTACTGGCCCACGTTGCTCAAGGACGCAACAGACCTGGTTAGGAGATGCAAGGCTTGCCAAACACACGCTAACATCCTACACGGCCCACCAGAATTACTGACCTCCGTAGTAAGCCCTTGGCCATTCTAATAATGGGGTCTAGATATACTAGGGCCTCTTCCCACTAGTGTAGGACAATGCAAGTTCGTCATTATAGGGGTGGATTACTTTACCAAGTAGGTAGAGGTAGAACCTTTGGCAACCATTACATAACAAAAAGTTTAGAGTTTTACTTGGAAATCCATAATCTACTGATTTGGGATCCCCAGAGTGATTGTGTCAGATAATGGCAAGCAGTTCGACAACTCAAAGTTCAAAAACTTATGTGCCGAGCTCGAAATAAGGAATTATTTTTCTGCCCCAACTCATCCTTAGTCTAATGGATAAGCAGAAGTCACCATCAGGACTATAAAGTCCGCCCTGAAGACCAAGCTGGAAAATCTGAAAGGCAAATGGGTAGAACACCTCCCAGAAGTACTATGATTTTATAGGACAACCACTAGGTCAGCAACACAAAAGACTCCATTTGCTTTGGCTTTCGGTTCTGAGGTAATGGCGCCTGTCGAAGTAGGGCTTCCTTCACTTAGAACAGAATTAGCAAACGAGGAAAATAATGATAATTCCCTTCTGCTATGTTTGGATCTGCTAGAAGAAAAGAGGGAGGCAGCACTGAACAACATAAAGAACTACCAAAAGAAAACAACTAGGTACTATGATAGGAAGGTCAAACATAGGAGTTTCAAGGTTGGAGATTTGGTGCTGAGGAAGCTTCTGCTGGCAAGAAAGGATCCCACTCATGGAAAACTGGGGCCTAACTGGGAAGGTCCATACATAGTCTCTCGAGTAATTAGACCGAGAAATTATGAGTTACAAACGGAAGAAGTGAAAGTCCTGCCCCATTCATGGAATGCAGAACATCTTAGAAATTTTTTCAGTAAGTTTCTCTTGTATTATGAACCATTGTTAAAAAAGTAGCAGGTATGTGATTCATCTATCCTTATGAGCACGCAAAAAAATAAAAAATAAAAAGAGAGTCTTAGAGCTCACGATGAACTCATTAGTTCATAAAAAGAACCTTAGAGATCACGACGAACTCATTAGTTCATAAAAAGAGCCCTAGAGCTCATGATGAACTCATTAGTTCATAACAAGAAGAGCCCTAGAGCTCACGATGAACTCATTAGTTCATAAAAAGAGCCTTAGAGATCATGACGAACTCATTAGTTCATAAAAAGAGCCCTAGAGCTCACGATAAACTCATTAATTCAGAAAAATAGCCTTAAAACTCACGATGAACTCATCCGTTCATAAAAAGAGCTTTAGAGCTCACAATGAACTCTTTAGTTCATAAAAAGAGCCCTAAAACTCACAATGAACTCGTTAGTTTACAGAAAGAGCTCTGAGCTCATGATGAATTTATTGGTTCGTAAGAAGAGCTCAAGCACTCGGGATGAACTTATTAACTCATAACAAGAACGATGAACTCATTGGTTCATGGTAAGAACCATAGGGTTCGCAATGAATTCGTCAAAAGAGTATGAAGCTTAGACACATCAGAGATTACAAAACAAAAAACTTCTTCAAATCACAAATCATTCATAATGTGAAGCAAATATGGGAAAATTGAGGTTTCCAAGACATCAGCAGTTACAAGGTTACAGTCAAAGCAAAATTCCTAGTTGTCTCTCCAACTCAGTTATCCTTTCCTTCAGACGACGGTTCTCCTCTTTCAACTCATCCCTTTCCTTCTCAACTGATGACAGAAGATCCATCAACTTTTGTCCAGTAGTGGAAAACAGAACTTTCCCCAGGCCAGACTCGGAGGTAAGGGAGGAAGAACCATCCCTCTTACGCCTCTTCGAAGGAGCTCCAGTGTCTTCGGTTTTATTAGACTCTGAAGAAAAAAAGTCAAGTTCAAGAAAAAAAGGAAAGTCTCGTTCAGCCGCAACAGCACTAAACAAGAACAGATTGTCTGATGTCATGAGTTCAAAAAAGGACATGGGCTCAGCATGGGTCATTAGTTCTATCCTCATCAATTCAAGCAAGTTCAAGTCAAGAACACCTGCACACCAAAAAAATAAGATAACCAGATAGCATTATGAAAATTTGATCCCAAAGAGAGAGACTCTCGTCACTCTCACCTGAGTAAGAATAGCTCTTCCAGGACCAAGGGACTCTACACTCCCTAGTGCCCACCTCGGAAGACCTCCACGAGTCACTGGAAGCAAAGAAGAATCGTTGGGCCCATCCCGAAGGAGGAGAGGGGAGATCAAACACTAAGCGATGTAGCCTGAAATCTCTCCATTGAAAGCGGACAAAGCATGGAACTTTATCCTCCTCAAGGTCAAAAAAGTAAAGAAATTCTACAACTGTAGGAAACTCGCCATTACCTCATAGACGCCAGAAGAGAAAAAAGTTGGTCATGACAGCCCATCCCATGGGTGAAAGACGAGAGGGACACAAGCCAATATAAGCCAAAATAAATCCAATAGAAGGGTGAATGGGAAGGCGCAGACCTAACTCCAAAGCTGTTTCAAAGAAGCATGTCTCTCTAGGAGAAAGGTAATTATAGGATTCATTGGAGCTTGGAGCACGTAGAGATAACTCCAAGTCAAGAAAGAATTTCTTCCTTATCCTCTCTAAATTAGAGGACGTCACCACTGAGAGAACAAAGTAGCGCGTATGCCACATCCACTCAACCCCAAAGGAGGTTCGCTCTTTAAACAAAGCAGAAAAGAGGGCAGACATAGTGGCTTCAAGCAAAAAAGAGAAGAGAAGGAAATAGAAGGTGTTAAGTCCTCAAGAATCACAAAGGGATACCCGGAAGGAAGTGATAGCCAGTACTTATAGAAATCCTTTGAAGACCTCAGATTTTTAGGAAGTTGTTAATTACACGAAACCTTAAGTCTGTGGGTCTCTAGGTTTCCAAATTAAGGAAGTAAAAACCTTTTTGGTAAGAGGGCAATGCATCAAAGGTGGACATTAACTACACCCCGGGACAAAACAAGCAGACCTCCAAAGAGGGGTCCAGAACATCAAAGAAAGGTCAAAATAGACCCTTGCAATTCAGGAGTTCAGCAAGTCTGAGGTGCCAAGATCCGGGAGGTCGTCTCCACAGTTCTCTCGACCTCAGAAGTAGAGGGGGATGCCTGTCCTAAAGCAGCAGCGCTTGGAGTAGTAGGAAAAAGGCCTTGGGAAGAGAAGTCTGGGACAACTAGAGCAGAAGGAGTGAGTGACATGCCTGTTCTAGGCACCTTGGTAGGAGGAGGGGAGACATCGACAGAGCTGGGTCCCGACTTGCGTTTGGCGCTACTCTTGCTGCTGCTCTTGTTGCTGCCCTTGATATTCTTCATTTAGGAAATTTTAGCCCCAAGTTCAGTAGCAGTGGGCTCCATTGAGAATGAACCTACGTGACCTAAGAATATCTAAGCCTCACCCTTAGACAGAGAAAAGAGGAGAGAGGGTGCAAAGAAAAGTGTTACCTGATATATCTGCGGCGGAAAGCGGGATGGGGCCAGCAACGGAAAGTGAAAGGGGAGCTTCAACCCTCACCTCAGGAAGGCAGAACCTGTGTTCTACAAGAGCCTAAGGTTGGATAAGCTTAGAATATCTCTTTGGTTTGCACTTTTCCAATTTCCGCAATACTCACTCTTCTTCAGCGTTGTACCTAGAATACCAAGGAAAATAAGAAATAAGTTAATAAAGTAGCCAGGCTTGGATTAAATACGGTCTGGGCAGAAACATACCCAAATTATCGGGGACAGACCACTCTGTAGGGATGGGGAGGGTATCAGTTTTATCCTCTAAGTTGAACTCCCATTGTGTACCGCCTACAAAGAAAAATTATTTCTTCCAGCCCTTATGGGAGCTTGGGAGGTCAGAGATGACCTGTTTGGCCTTAGCCCTCTTGAAAATATACAGAAAACTGTCAGAGGATGTCTGCTTGACATTGAAAAGCTCCATAAGTATGGAAACAGTAGGGACCCCGAGCTTATGGTCCCTAAAGAAGACTAGTAAACCCACAAGAACACTCCAAAAGTTGGGGGAGAGCTGGGCAGGGCAAACAATGAAGTGTTGAATGACACCTTTGATAAAAGGATGAATGGGGAATCGAAGTCCGTTATCAAAAGCTGCCAGGAAAAAACAGACCTTCTTATGGACATGGTGAACATATATGGTGTACTTATCAGGACTCCAGGGCTGAACCCCTTGGGGAAAACCAAAGCGAGCACTAAGAACCTTCAGGTCAGAAGGGGTAAGTCCGCTGGGACCTACAAGTTCAGCGTTCTTAAAGGCAACCCCTATGCCTGAAACAATGGCTCCCTCACCACTTACTTTGCCCTTGCCCTTATCAGGCCTATCAGGCATGGGAGAAGAGGTGGAAGGGGCCTCCTCAGTTTTTACCTCTACCTCGGCAGAGTTTACGCCAGGAAAGTTGTCAATCTCATCACCTGCATCACCTAAATCAGAATCTCTTTCGGCAGACCTATCGCCTAAGAGGGAAAGAGAGGGTGAAGTTGCTCCAAAGGAGGCAGACATGATTGGCAAGGAGAAAGGCAAGTCAAAAGAATGATAAAAATGAGGAATACTAACTAAACACCCCCTGATAATCCTAGGGTCAGCACTGTACCTCCCAACAGTAAGAATTCGTACAATGGAGTTCCAATCCACAAAGCGGGGAAGAGGAGATAGGCAACGATCGTGATTCCAAAAGAAAAAGAACTGAAAAACCCAAAAAAATAATGGCTACCTTGAAGTTGAGGGATCCAGAGTGAGGAAAGGTAAGAGAAAGAGAAAGGGGAAGAAGGAATCGTACCTAGACAGGGAAGAAAGTAGCAAACAGCAGTCAGAGAACAAAAATTGGAGGAGAGGAACAAAGCAGGACTTCGAGTCAAACCCAAAAAGCACAGTCTAGAGCAGAAAATAAGGGAATCGTGTGGAGGAAAGTCCAGAAATCGTAGAAAGAAAGAGTCGGAGACGAAGGTGAACAGCGTAGAAGATGAATAGGAGATTTTGAGCGATTTTTAGGTATCCGTTTGAGCATTTAAAGCTTGAATGACGTGAGCTGAAATATGTGCGGGAATCGAGGAAACCATGATTGCTGCACATGCAGACTAAGGTCAGCTAGGTGCAGGTCTGGTCCAAGGTGAAAGTAGCTCAGCCCATGCCCAAGCTCGCTTGGGCCAAGGGCTAGGGGGCAACTAATGATATCTCAAAATAAATCCCAAGTGTCAGCTCAAGAGGTCAGACTAGGCAAGCAGAACTTGGAAGAGTAGAGCTAGAGGTACTCTCGAGATAAGCGATGGCAATGACAACCAAAGCAACAGCTGGATGATCACGAGAGATTCCTAAAGCGTAAGGAAAGTTATAATCAAGGCACCTAATCTCACCTAACCAAGATCTTCTCTTAAAAATTAAGGAGAACCCCACTAAGTAAGGGCAAGAATCTCAGCCAGAATTCCACTTAGCAGGGAATGACCCTATAAATGCAATGTAACACCTCCTAATAGGGAGGGGGAACCCTAGAAACAAAAAGGGGCCATTGCAACCTTGTAACATGGATTATTGAAAGAAAATGAGTAGGAGCCGCCATTTCAGAGTGGACTAGCCAAGCTCCCGAACTGGCGAACCACTATATATCTACTGTGTTAATTCTCCAACTTTCCCAACAATTCCCTCGAGTCTAATAGCTCAAATCCCAATAATTTCAATATTATTTCTTTCATTTACTTGTCAGCACAAAAATAGCTTCACATTGAAATACACCATCAAAGACTATCATATGAAGCCAAAAAAAAAACAAAATCAGCATCTACAGTTGTGGGTACCTAAAAAATGTCTAACAAGCTTATATAACAACAATCCAGTATATTTGCATTCATCACTAGTCTCCCGTATCAAAATTGGAGGGAAGTGCAAGAGATAAGAGTAATGCGTTCAGTGGGAGAATTGAGTGATGAGATCCAACCAAGAAGTTGTTGGAGATGGAGCAAACAAGATTTTTTCCCAAAAGAATCTTTTAAAACCTGGACCACATACCGATCTGCGCTGTCACAAACAACTGACGCTTCAGGACCGTCTTGTAAGCCGATAAGAGGATGCTGATGAGCTCATAGAGCTCCGAAAACAAAGTGAGAACGAAATGAAACGTTGCCTCACCTGGTGGGACCTTATCTGGTTTGGGTTTGGCTCTGTCATTGGAGCCGGCATCTTTGTGCTCACTGGCCAAGAGGCCCATGACCATGCCGGACTAGCCATTGTCTTATCCTATGTCGCATCAGGTGTCTCAGCAATGCTTTCAGTTTTCTGCTACATGGAATTTGCAGTAGAAATTCCGGTCGCCGGAGCTTCTTTTGCTTACTTGAGAGTAGAATTAGGAGACTTTACAGCATTTATAGCAGCAGGGAATATATTTCTTGAATCCATTGTGGGAACTGCAGCTGTTGCTAGATCGTGGACTTCTTATTTCACGACTCTTTTGAATCGACACCTGAACTCATTACGTATACATACAAATCTCACAAATGGGTTCAACCTCCTTGACCCTATTACTGTTGTAGTTCTGGCAATTGCAGCCACCCTAGCCATGATCAGCACAAGGAAAACTTCATACTTCAACTGGATTGCATCTGCTATAAACACCATAGTAATTTTCTTTGTGATAATTGCAAGGTTTGCTCATGCTGATACGTCTAATTTGCAACCCTTTATGCCTCATGGTGCTGAAGGGGTCTTCCAAGCAGCAGCGATTGTGTATTTTGATTATAGAGGATTTGACAATATTGCGACGATGGCAGAGGAAACAAGAAAATCATCAAGAGATATTCCACTCGGGTTGCTTGGATCAATGTCAATGATCACTGTGATATACTGTTTGATGGCACTTGCTCATAGTATGATATAGAAATACACCGATATAGACACAAATGCAGTATACTCTGTTGCATTTCAGAGTGTAGGGATGAAGTGGGCTAAGTACCTGGTTGCTCTTAGAGCCCTCAAAGGGATGACCATTGTTCTGTTGGTAGGAGCACTAGGGCAGGCACGCTATACTACTCATATTGCGCGAGCCCACATGATTCCACCGTGGTTTGCTCTCGTCCACCCAAAGACAGGAACCCCTATTAATGCCACTCTCTTAATTACCATTTCAAGTGCCATTATTGCATTCTTTTCAAGCTTGAATCAGTTGGCAAGTTTGTTATCAGTCAGCACACTCTTTATATTTATGATGATGGCAGTGGCACTTCTTGTGAGGAGATACTATGAACGAGAAATAACTCCTCGAGCAAACCTCTTGAAGCTAGTTGCCTTCTTGCTGATCATTATTGCTTCCTCCATGGGGACTTCAGCATTCTGGGGATTGAACCCCAATGGTTGGATTGGTTACACCATCATCGTTCCTCTGTGGTTCTTGGGGACCTTGGGGATTGCAATGTCTCTGCCACAGCAACGAACACCAAAAGTCTGGGGAGTTCCACTTGTTCTGTGGTTGTCATCCTTGTCAATTGCAACAAATTTGTTTCTCATGGGATCATTGGGATCTCAGGCTTTTATAAGGTTCGGCGTCTGCACATTTGTAATGCTGGTCTACTATGTTCTTTTTGGTCTCCATGCAACATATGACATGGCCCATCAGCAACACAAGCTAGAATCACAAAAAAATCTTCAAGAAGTAGACATGGAAAAAGCAGGGCCATAAGAAGTTAAATTACCCAATGCCACTTCAATAGTTCATCCAAGAATGCAGTTCTGAGACTGAAAATATATGTACTTATGTAGCATCAAACTTGTGAAATCAATCATCCAAATTAAGATCATTACCCCTCAATGCAACAATGAAGAGGAGAAAATTTTATACATGCTAGCAATAATTTTTTGTGGAATTATGTCCTAAAGAAATGTCACCTCTCAACCAACTTAATCCTCAAAAGTATAGGTTATTTTACCAACAAAGATCTTTTTGCAATTGGAAAAAAATGATTTCAGTCTTGATTCAACATAGATTCTTGATGTCTCTGGCGAGTTCATAAATAGAAAGTGGGGGTAACTATTTTTGAAGAAGCTAAAAAACATATCAAGAACAAGAATGATGTCACATACAAAAAAGAGGAATTCAGGGAAGTAAACGGTATAAACAAAAGGAAGCAGCAAAAGTATAAAAAGACATCAAGGAAGAAATATGGTTTCCTTTTGTAGAAATTTTTTATCAGCAATATGGGTATAACTCTAAAAAGTTCTACCATACATAAAAAAAAAAAGTCATTACCTAGTTTGGTTCTCCTTAATAAAGGGTGCTGGGAGCTGAGCAATGAGTAAAGAGACAGACTTAACCTTTAGACTTGCATGACATGCATATTCCAAGATTCCAATAACTCTTTGCAGCTGATAGAGAGATCAGACATGTTCCAAAATAAATGAAATATTTAAGTATCCAGTGCACACGGCCCCTGCAATTGGAGGGTCTGTGGAGGGTTACATATATGCAATTTTACCCGTGAAAGCAGAGAATTTGTTTCCGTGACTCAAACCCATGACATCCAAGTCACAGTGGTGCAACTTTACCACTGCGCCAAGGCCCACCCTCCAAATGAAATATTTTAGTATCAACAGAAAAGCAAAAGACTGAATGTCATAGACCAGCCATGCTTGGCTAATCTGGATCTCATTGGTTCCACCACAGACCGGTAAACTTGTTATTCACATTGGAAGTTTCAAAATCCAGAAGCTGCCTGGGACTCGAGGAATGAGATATCTTGGGATAGTGACCTTGAGGAAAAAGAATCCTGTCTACTGAACAACATGTCTTGAGGAAAGGAATTTAGTTCAGATTTCCTTATTGAACAACATGGAACATTCAGAAATACAACCAGAAACCGACCATCATACACTACCACTTATTCAGCACAAATATCAATTTGTGGACAGATGACAGTAACAAAGAGTTACTTGCTATTATTCCCTTCTTCTAAGTATGTTCGAATCCATAAAAATGGAAACATCTATCATGATTTAGTCAAATTTTAGGCGATAAATAATTTTTTTTTTATATAGGAAATGAAACTTTTATTAATACTATAGTATAATTAGGGATAATTGGTAAATAAAAACTAAAAATCAGAAAGAAAAAAAGAAAGAAAAAAAAAGAAAAAAAAGATGGCAAATTTGTATATGATGAAGGAAAAGAAGGGTGCGATTGGATTGGCTGAAAGCAAGTAGGAGGTGGAGGCTCTAAATCTTCAAGCCATGCAATGAAATGATTGGAGGGGATGATGTTTGGCTATAAAAAGACAACAAATATGTGCAAAACTCGTCTGAGGCATTCCTAGGGGTGTGGTTTGGATCAAAATATGCCACTTTTCAAGGGCTTTCCAACAAGCTTGAGTTTGCCTATCCAACTTCGTTTGGATATAGTTCCAATTTTGGCTGTTTTACGCGATTTCATGAGTGAATTCTACCCATGAATTCATTCTAATTGGTATAATAACTTATTACTACGTCGAGTATCAGATTGAACCCAGTATGAGATGCGGCTATCTATGACCGAATCATTAAAAGGGAGACTTATAGGCTGCATCAAAGAGTTTTGGTGTTATGTACGGATATGGTGTCAAGTCATTGAATACTGATGAGTGAATGGAGCTACCAATAAGAAATGACTACCGTTAGGTTAGTGCCGATAGACTGGGCTATTGTGGAAATCACTTACGAAAATATAGTGGAATTATATAATCCTATATCAATTAAAAATAAACTTATATATGTGCATATGAACTTTGGGTAACCTTTCATTGCATGCTGGTTATCAAGGGTGAACCCATGGGTTCATATCATGTTGCATTGCTCGCCTATATGACCACCAAATTTTTCTAGCTCCCAGTAGAAGCGAAATAAAGTCAAAATTGAAACTTGGACTAAAACTTAAATTCAAACGAATTTACAATCAACTTTTAGATATACAAACACACATCAATCAAAATGAAATATCCGAATATGCGGCTAAGGTAGGTTAACATGAGGACGCTCAAATTGGTGAAACTAGTGTCCCAAAGTTGAAAGATGATACAAATACTAAAATTATTGGATCACATAAGATAGAAAAATCATAATTAGTTCATGTAGAATGAAATTCTAAAAAACCTATTTCACCTATACAAATACAATATTTAAGCACGACATTCAGGTAGGTAAAAGTTACGAAGCTTTAAGTGGTTAAACTAATGGCTCAATCAATATTTATGGTTTATTCTTACATCATTACATATATAAGAATCACTAAACAATTACATTAGTATATTAAGATAAACATGTGGGGGTTTACACCTTCAAAGTTTAAGAAGAAAGTACAACACTTTACTATCCAATGAACACCACAGTACAGATTTTTGATCAACTTCGGAGAATAAACTGATTTGACTCAGATATTTCTAGTATGTGTGACCTATATGGTTGGAAAGATATACGAGTTAGGGTTCTAACAAAAATAACGGTGCACAATTTGGAGTTTTCAACAAAGATTTATGTTCAAATTGGTTAAAGGTAGTCTACCGGACTGTTTGGTTCTTCTATACTTGTCTAACTCGAGTTTGGGTGTCTTTTGTCACAAATTCTATCTCACACCCATCTCCAATATAGATAGTATGGCTTGTATAAAGATCCATGTCTAGCATCATTCATTAACCCAAACCAAATTACCATCTGTCTCCTAGAATCATTTATAACAACATGATGTAGAACTAGTATATCCACCAACATTTTTCTTCAATTCCTCTAAGCTAGCTAATTGATGAGAATGCAAAATGTCATATTTTTTTCTCTTNTCATCCCAATGCTTGCCTGATAGTTTTTGTTATACGCGAACTCCACCAATGGAAAGTGATCACTCCAGCTTCCTTTGAAGTCCAACACGCAAGCACGTAACATGTCTTCCACAATCTGTATCACCCTCTTGGATTGGCCATCCATTNCAGCCTAAATATACTTATTATTCTTATATTTTGATTTGGGATGTAAACGGAGATGTTAAATACAAAACGAAACTAATTAGACGATTGTTGATAGTTTAGACATGTGAGGGTTTACAATCCACCCCCCTTAAAGAAAGTTTCGTCCTCGAAACTTACCTCAAGTAGCGAATAAGTGTGCGTACTTCTCTCGCATTTCTAGCTCCGGTTCCCAAGTAGCTTCTTCCACTCCATGGTGTTGCCACAAAACCTTCACTAGTTGGATGACTTTGTTGCGGAGCACCTTCTCTTTGGCATCGAGAATCTTCACCGGTTGTTCTTCATAGGTTGCTCTATCTTGAATTTCAATATCTTCCAAGTCTACGACCGGCGTTGCGTCCGATTGACACTTTCTCAACATCAACACGTGGAACATGTCATGTACCCCAAACAACTGAGCTAGTAACCGCAACTGATACGCCGCTTTGCCCACAACTTTGATCACTTCAAATGGCCCGATATATCTTGGCGCTAACTTTCCCTTCTTGCCGAATCTAAATACTCCTTTCTTGGGCGACACTTTGAGGAACATGTAGTCTCCCACTTTGAATTCCAATGGTCTTCATCTTTGATCCGCATAGCTTTTCTGTCGACTTTGTGCCGTGCGTAGTGTCCCTCGGATGAGTTGAATTTTCTTAATAGTTTCTCGAACAATCTCCAGTCCAAACAAACTACTCTCACTGGCTTCCAACCAACACGTCGGGGATCTACACGGTCTTCCATACAATGCTTCATATGGTGTCATCCCAATGCTTGCCTGATAGTTTTTGTTATACGCGAACTCCACCAATGGAAAGTGATCACTCCAGCTTCCTTTGAAGTCCAACACGCAAGCACGTAACATGTCTTCCACAATCTGTATCACCCTCTTGGATTGGCCATCCATTTGGGGATGAAAAGTTATGCTGAAATGTAACTCTGTCCCCATGGCTTGTTGTAGACTTTGCCAAAACCGCGCTACAAACCGAGAATCACGATCCAACACGATAGAAAGCGGAACTCCATGCAATCGCACAATCTCACGGATATACAGTTGGCTCAAAGTCTCGAATGTGTCCGTGGTCTTTATACCCAAAAAATGAGTGGACTTGGTGAGTCTATCCATAATAACCCATACTACATTATGCTCGCGTGACGTCCGTGGTAATCCCGACACGAAATTCATGGTGATGTGATCCCACTTCCATTCTAGGATAGACAAAGACTGTAGTAATCCTCCTAGCTTTTGATGTTCGATCTTCACCTACTGGAACACCGCACATCGTGCTATGAACCTTGNTTTGCTCCAGTTCCCAAGTAGCTTCTACCACTCCATGGTGTTGCCACAAAACCTTTACTAGTCGGATGACTTTGTTGCGGAGTACCTTCTCTTTGGCGTCGAGAATCTTCACCGGTTGTTCTTCATAGGTTGCTCTATCTTGAATTTCAATATCTTCCAAGTCTACGACCGGCGTTGCGTCCGATTGACACTTTCTCAACATCAACACGTGGAACATGTCATGTACCCCAAACAACTGAGCTAGTAACCGCAACTGATACGCCGCTTTGCCCACAACTTTGATCACTTCAAATGGCCCGATATATCTTGGCGCTAACTTTCCCTTCTTGCCGAATCTAAATACTCCTTTCTTGGGCGACACTTTGAGGAACATGTAGTCTCCCACTTTGAATTCCAATGGTCTTCATCTTTGATCCGCATAGCTTTTCTGTCGACTTTGTGCCGTGCGTAGTGTCCCTCGGATGAGTTGAATTTTCTTAATAGTTTCTCGAACAATCTCCAGTCCAAACAAACTACTCTCACTGGCTTCCAACCAACACGTCGGGGATCTACACGGTCTTCCATACAATGCTTCATATGGTGTCATCCCAATGCTTGCCTGATAGTTTTTGTTATACGCGAACTCCACCAATGGAAAGTGATCACTCCAGCTTCCTTTGAAGTCCAACACGCAAGCACGTAACATGTCTTCCACAATCTGTATCACCCTCTTGGATTGGCCATCCATTTGGGGATGAAAAGTTATGCTGAAATGTAACTCTGTCCCCATGGCTTGTTGTAGACTTTGCCAAAACCGCGCTACAAACCGAGAATCACGATCCAACACGATAGAAAGCGGAACTCCATGCAATCGCACAATCTCACGGATATACAGTTGGCTCAAAGTCTCGAATGTGTCCGTGGTCTTTATACCCAAAAAATGAGTGGACTTGGTGAGTCTATCCATAATAACCCATACTACATTATGCTCGCGTGACGTCCGTGGTAATCCCGACACGAAATTCATGGTGATGTGATCCCACTTCCATTCTAGGATAGACAAAGACTGTAGTAATCCTCCTAGCTTTTGATGTTCGATCTTCACCTACTGGAACACCGCACATCGTGCTATGAACCTTGCCACATCCTTCTTCATTCCCTTCCACCAATATTGGTGCTTCATATCCCTATACATTTTTGTGCTACCGGGGTGGATAGCAAACTTAGAGAGATGACACTCTCCAAGTATCTCTTCCTTTAGGGACGAATCATCAGGAATACATAGTCTCTCCCCATATCTCAATTCTCTATTTCTCAAAGACCAACCCTCCATAGTTGAACAAGCATGGTCGGGATTCATCTTCTCCAACCCATAGATCACAATCTCCAAGGGCATCCTTCAACTTCCATTCACCTATGGAAACATTGAGTTCACCCCGAGACTTCCTGCTAAGTGCATCGGCTACTACATTCGCTTTTCCCAGATGGTAGTTGAGTGTGAAATCATAGTCTTCTAGGTACTCAATTCACCTTCTTTGTTGGAGATTCAAGTCTTTTTGTGTGAAAATATACTTGAGGCTCTTATGATCAGAGAACACTTGGAATTTCTCTCCATAGAAATAACACCTCCAAACCTTAAGGGCAAAGACCACAACGGCAAGCTCTAAGTCATGGGTGGGATAGTTCTGTTANTGTCCCTCGGATGAGTTGAATTTTCTTAATAGTTTCTCGAACAATCTCCAGTCCAAACAAACTACTCTCACTGGCTTCCAACCAACACGTCGGGGATCTACACGGTCTTCCATACAATGCTTCATATGGNAATGAACCTTGAGTTACCTAGAGTCATAGGCAACCACCTTTCCTCCTTGCATTAGCACACATCCCAAGCCTCGTAGCGAAGCATTAGTATAGACGTTGTATCCTTCCCCACTACTCGGAATAATGAGGACAGGAGCGGTTGTCAACTTCTCCTTTAAGGTGCGAAAAGCTAGTTCACACTCTTGAGTTCACAAGAATTTTTCTCCCTTCTTTGTGAGACGTGTCATCGACATTGCTAGCTTTGAGAACCCTTCCATAAACCTCCAGTAGTAGTCTGCTAAGCCCAGGAAACTACGTACTTTGGTCACATTCTTTGGTGGTTCCTACTTCGTCACTGCCTCAATCTTTGCGGGGTCAACAACTACCCCTTGGTTCGACACAACATAGCCGAGGAATTTCACTTCTGTCATCCAAAACTCATACTTACTCATCTTCGCATATAACTTATGTTCTCTCAATGTCTATAGTATAATAGAAAGATGACGTCCATGTTCCTCGTGAGTCCGAGAATATATTAGTATGTCATCAATAAACACGATGACAAACTGATCTAGATACGACCGAAATACCCTGTGCATTAAATTCATGAAGGCTGTTGGAGCATTAGTCAATCCGAACGGCATCACCTTATACTCGAAATGACCATACCGAGTACGAAAAGCAGTCTTAGGAATATCTTCCTCCATGATCCGCAATTGATGATACCCTGTACGAAGATCAATCTTAAAGTAATACTTAGAACCCCTCAACTGATCAAATAGGTCGTCAATTCGTGGCAAAGGGTATTTGTTCTTCACTGTTACTCGATTCAATCTTCGATAATCCGTGCACAACCGAAGTGTCTCATCATGCTTCTTCACAAAGAGTACCGGGGCTCCCTAAGGTAAAGTGCTCAAACGGATAAACTCAATGGTCAACAGATGATCCAGCTGCTTCCTTAGCTCCTTTAACTCCTAACGTGCCATCCGATAGGGAGCGATGGATATGGGTTCGATTCCTAGGTAGAGATCAATCTTGAACTTACTCTCCCTATGTGGGGGTAGCCCAGGTAGTTCGTCTAGGAAGACATCTGAAAAATCTAATGCTATCAACACCATATCCGTATGGAATTTATCCCGATCATCTCGCATCAAGCTAGCTAAGAAACTCAAATGGCTCCCCGCCTTCGCTTTCAAGAACCTACTACCCGCAGTAGGAAATGAATGGGAGGAATTTCGGTCATTCACAAAACTGAATACTACCCCTTCCGGTAGTTGAAAAGAAATCCGTTTACAGAAACAATCCATTATCGCCCCGAATGTGGATAACAAATTCATCCCAAAGATCATGTCATACCCCTTCATGTCTAAGGCAACCAAATCTACAATCAATTCGTGCTCCCCAATTCGAAGCACGCAACCCCTACACACCCGGCTAGTATCCAACCATTCTCCCGTAGGCATATTAATACACAACGCATGTTCTAGCTTCTCGAAGCCCAATCCCAATTTAATAGCATATGCAGTACGTATAAATGAATGAGTCACACCCGGATCAAATAAAATTCTGGCCCAAGAATTGTAGAGAAGAACGATACCTTCCACAACAGCATTGCAGGCATCTTCCTCCGGTTGGGTCAAGGCGGATACTCTCCCCTGAGTGACGCCACCTGGGGCTAGAGCTCCCAACGGCCTCTGCGGCTGTAGTGGCTTGTTTGCAGCCACTTGTCATGTCGCTTGGTTATCCCTCGATGGAAGCGATGGGCAATTGTGTCTAAAGTGCCCCACTCCTCCACATGCGAAACACTGACGGGGGTCTGTGGCTGTCCTCCCCGATACACCTCTTGCTCCTTGAGCTATCTGAGGTCTCTATTCCCCTGCATGATCTGGGCAACGGTAGGGTGCCGTTCTCTACACTCCAATGTTACTAGCACCCGCCCAAATTGAACCTCCCATCATGGCAGTCTACCTCTTTTGATTGTCCTCCATATCCCTCTCTACCAGTGCAGCTCTATCCACCATGTCCCCATAGTCACGAATTTAGATAGCCACCAACTTCTCTCTAATTGTTGGCCTCAAACCTTGCTCAAAACGCTTGGCCCTCCTGGCCTCTATGGAGATTAACTCTGTGGCATATCTGGATAACTCGTCAAACTTCCTCTCATACTGCATCATAGTCAAGCTACCCTATCGAAGAGCGAGAAAATTAGCACTCATCTTATCTCTAATCGACTCGGGAAAATATTTGTCTTGGAAGATTTGGTCAAACTCATCCCAAGTAAGTGCATCGGGGTTCCTCCGTCTCTTTACTGAATCCCACCAATGGTCGGCCTCCCCCTCGAACAAGTAAGTAGCCAAGCCAATCCTCAAGTCCTTGGCAACTCCCATGCTATCACAAATCTTCCTTATACGACAAATCCACTTATTCGCTTCTAAGGGTTGAGAGCTCCCCTAAAATGTAGGTGGACGTTACCTCAGAAATTCTCGAAGAACTACCATCCTTCGATCTCCGTTTCCATTGCCCGGTACTTGCGCTAGAGGATGCGCTCCACCATTGTGGTTGTGGTTGTTGTTGTTTCCATTCTGACTTTGCACCAGAATGGTGAGCTCCCTCAAGCATTGATATATGCCTTACATGGCATCAGGAGGTGGTGGCGGCGGTGGTGCTTAGCCTCCACGCCCACGTCCGCGTATATTTTTGACATCCATCCTGTACATCAATTCAAAATTTAGTTTCATTGATGTACTAGATATCCTAAGTATTATTTTTAATCTAAAGTATATGGTTCAAATAAAACTAGACCAACAATTTTCTTCACCCTAATCCTACATCTCTAGTGGTGATCCATAACCTACAACTCTCATGTAAGACTTAAAGCCTAAACTCTGATACCAAATTTTGTAACGCCCCAAAAATCACCCTAGAAGGCATTACCTTCTAAAACCATTCATACCATGGGAATAATTAATAAAATCCATAAATAACTGGGGGTTCTTAATTTAATAAAATTCGGGCAGAGTCTCCTTTGTTCGAGGAGCTCTACCCAAAACACAACCTATATAATTATACTACATTGACCACATCGGGTTCATTTATCCCTAAAATATTTAGTACATTATCCAAAAGAATAAGCCTAAACTAGGCTATTACATCAAAAGAATTACATTTGAACTTAACAGCGGAATAAACAAAATACTAGACTTTACATAATTGTACATAATCGTTCCTAATCTAGCACAAAAATAAACGACATCTCTAGATGTCCCACTCGGGATCCAAATACCCCTCTAATGAAGCTTCTCCATGGCCTGGCTCCTTAGCACCAAGCTCCTCCTCTGGCCCATAATCTGTAAAATATTTAACTGTAGGGGGTGAGCACAAAGCTCTGTAGGAAAAATCCTCCCAAACTCGAACAAGGTTTAGAAAACAGATAAAAATAGGTCGGTCTCATTTCGTAAATAACATATATCAATTTTGAAGGAAAAATAGGATATTTTAAATAGATCCCAAGTTTAAGCCGTAACAATAATCAAGTGAAAGGATGAAGTAAATTTCATAATAATATACCATTTTTCACTTTAAACCATTTAGGAAGGGCGTCTTCCGATGTATTGTCCCATACCAATGCACCAGCAAGACTATTCAACACATCATCCCATGTATTTTAGTTCATCCCCTTATCCTGTATGTTGATTACTTCTCATGAATCTACCCAACGATTATACCTAGTCCACCAATCACAATCACAATTACAATTACAAGCACTTTAGGAAAGGGCAACTACCATCCCAATGGCAGTGACGAGTCCCTTCCTAGGAAAAATATATCATCCCTTGTTCGAACTCTAGTGAACGATAGTGGTCGCATTACCAAATAGCATTCCACTACAAGTGTTAGGAAACTATCTCACCCCCACTTGGATAGACTAACCTCTAACACTCTACGGCATCTCTCGATGGCAATCTAAGTCCATCACAACAACCCTACAAATGAGAAAACTAAAATATTCTCAATTCACCAACAATTCTAAATAAATATAAAATTCACAATTTCTCATTTTACAAGCATATCTCAAAAATTCCCAAATTTATCATGTAACAATTCCAATAACCAATTAAGAAAAAATACAAGAGATCACAACAACATCATTTATTACTCAACACAAAGCACTAAAATTTTAGAAATCAATAACAAATGAATATTGAGAGAAAAATCCATCTCTCATGAGAACAAGGGTTTTCAAAACAAGAAATAGAGATTTCATGACAATCCAACCACAGCCTTGTTTAAATATGATAATATTTACAAAAATATCAAACATCAAAGATTTACTAACACATATCTAAGATTTAGAGTCAAATATATATATATATATATATATATATATATATATATATATAGCTCTAGTCTCAATGAACAAGAGTGAGAGAAACCCCTACCTTGAATCAAAAATTTCAAATGAAAGTCCAAGCCCTATAGACCTCCTTTCTCTTTTCTTTCATTTCCTTTACCTTCTCCTAGGGTTCTAAGAAGTGTAGGGTAAGAGTGGAGTGAAAGAAATGAGGGTAAAGGAACTGAAATCAGTGTTTTAAACACAGCCAACCCCGAAAAATACTGTTCACAGTCTGTTTTTATTTTCTCCAAAATTACGATTTTGCCACTAATAATCTCCAATTTGATCCATTTGACTACCCCTAAGGTTTTTCGACGTTTCGGATTCATTTTTAATGTTATTTTAACCTAAAAATANAGCATTCCACTACAAGTGTTAGGAAACTATCTCACCCCCACTTGGATAGACTAACCTCTAACACTCTACGGCATCTCTCGATGGCAATCTAAGTCCATCACAACAACCCTACAAATGAGAAAACTAAAATATTCTCAATTCACCAACAATTCTAAATAAATATAAAATTCACAATTTCTCATTTTACAAGCATATCTCAAAAATTCCCAAATTTATCATGTAACAATTCCAATAACCAATTAAGAAAAAATACAAGAGATCACAACAACATCATTTATTACTCAACACAAAGCACTAAAATTTTAGAAATCAATAACAAATGAATATTGAGAGAAAAATCCATCTCTCATGAGAACAAGGGTTTTCAAAACAAGAAATAGAGATTTCATGACAATCCAACCACAGCCTTGTTTAAATATGATAATATTTACAAAAATATCAAACATCAAAGATTTACTAACACATATATAAGATTTAGAGTCAAAAACATATCTATATATATATATATATATATATATATATATATATATATAGCTCTAGTCTCAATGAACAAGAGTGAGAGAAACCCCTACCTTGAATCAAAAATTTCAAATGAAAGTCCAAGCCCTATAGACCTCCTTTCTCTTTTCTTTCATTTCCTTTACCTTCTCCTAGGGTTCTAAGAAGTGTAGGGTAAGAGTGGAGTGAAAGAAATGAGGGTAAAGGAACTGAAATCAGTGTTTTAAACACAGCCAACCCCGAAAAATACTGTTCACAGTCTGTTTTTATTTTCTCCAAAATTACGATTTTGCCACTAATAATCTCCAATTTGATCCATTTGACTACCCCTAAAGTTTTTCGACGTTTCGGATTCATTTTTAATGTTATTTTAACCTAAAAATATTTATTTTTATGATATATTTCAAAACTAAAATAAATTTACACTCGAAATATTAAAATTATTATTTTATTTCTCCCTATTATTTATTCTTATGGTTTCAATATATATGGTTTATTCTTACATCATTACATATATAAGAATCACTAAACAAGTATATTACTATATTAAGATAAAATGTGGGGGTTTACACCTTCAAAATCTAAGAAGAAAGTACAACACTTTACTATCNATTTCATGACAATCCAACCACAGCCTTGTTTAAATATGATAATATTTACAAAAATATCAAACATCAAAGATTTACTAACACATATATAAGATTTAGAGTCAAAAACATATCTATATATATATATATATATATATATATATATATATATATAGCTCTAGTCTCAATGAACAAGAGTGAGAGAAACCCCTACCTTGAATCAAAAATTTCAAATGAAAGTCCAAGCCCTATAGACCTCCTTTCTCTTTTCTTTCATTTCCTTTACCTTCTCCTAGGGTTCTAAGAAGTGTAGGGTAAGAGTGGAGTGAAAGAAATGAGGGTAAAGGAACTGAAATCAGTGTTTTAAACACAGCCAACCCCGAAAAATACTGTTCACAGTCTGTTTTTATTTTCTCCAAAATTACGATTTTGCCACTAATAATCTCCAATTTGATCCATTTGACTACCCCTAAGGTTTTTCGACGTTTCGGATTCATTTTTAATGTTATTTTAACCTAAAAATATTTATTTTTATGATATATTTCAAAACTAAAATAAATTTACACTCGAAATATTAAAATTATTATTTTATTTCTCCCTATTATTTATTCTTATGGTTTCAATATATATGGTTTATTCTTACATCATTACATATATAAGAATCACTAAACAAGTATATTACTATATTAAGATAAAATGTGGGGGTTTACACCTTCAAAATCTAAGAAGAAAGTACAACACTTTACTATCCAATGAACACCACAGTACAGATTTTTTATCAACTTCGAAGAATAAATTGATTTGACTCAAATATTTGTAGTATATGTGACCTATATGGTTGGAAAGATATACGAGTTAGGATTCTAACAAAAATAACGGTGCACAATTTAGACTTTTCAACAAAGAATTATGATCAAATTGTTGAAAGGTAGTCTGCCGGACTACTTGGTTCTTCTATACTTGTCTAACTCGAGTTTGGGTGTCTTTTGTCACAAATTCTATCTCATACCAATCTCCAATATAGATAGTATGGCTTGTATAAAGATCCATGTCTAGTATCATTCATTAACCAAAACCAAATTACCATCTATCTCCTAGAATCATTTATAACAACATGATGTAGAGCTAGTATATCCATCAACATTTTTTTTTAATTCCTCTAAGCTAACTAATTGATGAGAATGTAAAATGTCATATTTTTTTCTCTTTTAATATTTAGCCTTTTATAATTATTTGGAGCCTAAATATACTTATTATTCTTATCTTTTGATTTAGGATGTAAATGGAGACGCTAAATACAAAACAAAGCTAATTGGACGATTGTTGATAGTTTAAACATGTGGGGGTTTACAATTTGTTTAGATATCTTTCCAACCCCTTAGATATTTTGTAACACCCCAAAAACATGGACCCTTAATTTAACAAAATTCGGACAGAGTCTCCTTTGTACGGGGAGTTCTACCCAAAACACAACCTGTGCAATTATACTACATTGATCACATGTAATATCCACCATATCATCCCAAAAGAGTAGGCCAAGCTATGACACTTACATTCCAAAAGAATTACACTCAAACTTAATAGCGGAATAAACAAAATACTAGACTATACATGATTGTACATAAATTCCTTAGTCTAGCACAAAAATAAACTATACCTCTAGATGTCTACCTTGGGATCTAGGTTCCCCTCTGGTGGAACCTCTCAATTTCCCGCCTTGTCAACGTCGTGTAACGCCCCAAAAATCACCCTGGACAGCATTACCATTTAAAATCATTCATATCATGAGAGCAACTAAATAAATCCATGATTTACAAACATTCTTAATTTAACAAAATTCAGGCAGAGTCTCCTTTGTACGGGGAGCTCTACCCAAAAACTCACCCTGTACATTTATACTACATTGACCACACCGGGTCCATTTAACCATCAAATAAAAATATTTCATTCATTATATGTATTATCCACAATGTCATCCCAAAAGAATAAGACAAGTTATGACAGTTACATCCCAAAAGAATTACACTCAACTTTAGCAGCGGAATAAACAAAATACTAGACTATTTATGATCGTAAATAGATTTCTTAGTCTAGTACAAAAATAACTATAGCCCTAGATGTCCACCTCGAGATCTAGAATCCCCTCGGGTGGGGCCTCCCCATGCCCCGACTCGTCAGCTCCGAGGTCCTTCTCTAGCACCAAATCTGAAAAATGTTTAACGGGAGGGGATGAGCACGAAGCTCTGTAGCAAAATCCTCCCAACTCAAACAAGGTTTAAAAAAAAATATAAAACTGGTCGGTCTTATTTCACAAATAACATATATAACTTTGAAAATAAAAACCAGGACATTTAAACAGATTTCAAGTTTAAGCACCATAATAATTTAAGACAAAAATGAATCCAATATCCAACAACTAGTCCATTCCACCATAAATCGTTTCTCTCAAGTTCCTGTGGAATCCCATACTTCCCAAGATTCTTGTAGAAACCATTTCTGGTACAATAAACAATAACCCTTTTTATGTATTCGTATCTCAGGTATGAAGTAAGATTTCGCATGGTCACCATCGAAAATATCATGACCCACGTACAAACCACACAATTCCCTTTTTCCACGATACCCCGTGAGTGATAATGGTTTAGCCTTCGCAAGACACTAACCCCATTACGAGTGATAGGAATAGTTCAACCCACACGGAGTAAGAAGTCGTCTATCCACTCTATGATACCCGGTCAATAGTAACCCATGTTTATCCTCACAACCACACAAGAGATACAATACCAATTATTTTCTCAAATACAATTAATTCCATAAACCCCCAATCACATGGGTATTTCTCAAATCACAAGAGAATCAAATAATCCCAACAGAATATTATAAAAGAAAATCATGAGATCATCATAAATATTATTTCATTACTCAACACAAAGCACTAGAGTTTTCGGAATCAACAATAATAGAGAAATTAAGGAAAAACCCCATTTTTCTTGAAAACTAGGTTTTGAAGCAAGTAAATGAGTTTTAATGGTTACACAACCACCAAAATGTTTAAAACATGACANTCGTAGGGGATCTACACGGTCTTCCATACAACGCTTCATACGGTGCCATCCCAATGCTGGCTTGATAGCTGTTATTATACGCAAACTCCACCAACGATAAGTGATCATTCCAGCTTCCTTTGAAGTCCAACGCGCAAGCACGTAACATATCTTCNATAACCTCAATGTAAGAGAATAGGAAAAATTCTCCTACCTTGAATCAAAGTTCCAAACCAAATCCCAAGCTCAAAAGACCTCATTTCTCCCTTTCCTCCTTTCCTCTATCTTCTCCTAGGGTGTTAAGAGGTTTGGGGTGAGTGGAGTGAAAGAAATAGAGCCAAATGGGCTGAAATCTGTGTTTTAAACACAGCAGTCCCGACGGGTTACTGTTCACAGGCTTCAATTTGAGCTTTCTCCAAAATTACGGTTTTACCACTAAAAATCTCTAATTTGATCCATATGACTACCCTAAGGTTTTTCGACGTTTCGGATTCATTTTTAATGTTATTTTAACCTAAAAATATTTATTTTATGATTTATTTTAAAATTAAAATAAATTTACACTCAAAATATTAAAATTACTATTTTATTCCTCCGAACCGCCATATGTGCTAACGGCTATCCCAAATTCTTATGGTTTCAATATATATGGTTTATTCTTATGTCATTAAATATATACAAATCACTAAACAAGTACATTACTATATTAATATAAACATGTGGGGGTTTACACTTTCAAAGTTTAAGAAGAAAGCACTACACTTTACTATCCTAGGAACACCATAGTCCAGATTTTTGGTCAACTTCAGAGAATAAACTGATTTGACTCAGGTATTTCTAGTATTTGTGACCTATATGATTGGAAAGATATACGAGTTAGGGTTCTAACAAAAATAACGGTGCGCATTTTGGACTTTCCAACAAAGAGTTATGATCAAATTAGTGACTGCTTGGTTCTTCTATACTTGTCTAACTCGAATTTGGGTGTCTTTTGTCTCAAATCCTATCTCATAAAGATAGGTAGGATGACTTTCATAAAGATCCATGTCTAGCATCATTCGTTAACCAAAACCAAATTACCCTCCGTCTCCTAGAATCATCCATGACAACATGATGTAGAACTAGTATATTTAGAAAAAAATCTTTCTTCAATTCCTCTAAGCTAGCTCGTTGATGAGAATGCAAATGTCATATTTTTTTTTCTCTTTCATTATTTAGCCCTTTATACTTATTATTCTTATAGTTTGATTTAGGATGTAAATAAAGACGTTAAAAGTAGAATGAAGCCAATAGGATGATTGTTGATAGTATGGACATGTGGGGATTTACAATCCACCCCCCTTGAAGAAAAGTTTCGTCCTCGAAACTTACCTCAAGTAGCGAATAAGTGTGCGTACTTCTCTCGCATTTCTAGCTCCGGTTCCCAAGTAGCTTCTTCCACTCCATGGTGTTGCCACAAAACCTTCACTAGTTGGATGACTTTGTTGCGGAGCACCTTCTCTTTGGCATCGAGGATCTTCACCGGTTGTTCTTCATAGGTTGCTCCG
The DNA here is from genome assembly GCA_963454935.2 of Ilex paraguariensis. Lineage (NCBI taxonomy): Eukaryota > Viridiplantae > Streptophyta > Magnoliopsida > Aquifoliales > Aquifoliaceae > Ilex > Ilex paraguariensis. The sequence goes on from CAUOFW020006935.1 coordinate 190,982, forward strand.
TCTTGAATTTCAATATCTTTCAAGTCTACGACCTACATTGCATCCGATTGACACTTTCTCAACATCGACACGTGGAACACGTCATGTACCCCCGACAACTGAGTTGGTAACCGCAACTGATACGCCGCTTTACCCACAACTTTGATCACTTCAAATGGCCCGGTATATCTTGGCGCTAACTTTACTTTCTTGGGCAACACTTTGAGGAACACTTAGTCTCCCACTTTGAATTCCAAGGGTCTTCGTCTTTGATCTGCATAGCTTTTTTGTCGACTTTGCGCTATGAGTAGCCTCTCTCGGATGAGTTGAATTTTCTCGGTAGTTTCTCGAACAATCTCTGGTCCAAACAAACTACTCTCGCCGGCTTCCAACCAACTCGTAGGGGATCTACACGGTCTTCCATACAACGCTTCATACGGTGCCATCCCAATGCTGGCTTGATAGCTGTTATTATACGCAAACTCCACCAACGATAAGTGATCATTCCAGCTTCCTTTGAAGTCCAACGCGCAAGCACGTAACATATCTTCCACAATCTGTATCACACTTTCAGATTGGCCATCCGTTTGGGGATGAAAAGCTGTGCTGAAATGTAACTCTGTCCCTATGGCTTGTTGTAGACTTTGCCAGAACCGCGCCACAAACCGAGAATCACGATCCGACACGATAGAAAGTGGAACTCCATGCAAGCGCACAATCTCACGAACATACAGCTGGCTCAAAGTCTCCAATGTGTCCGTGGTCTTCATACCCAAAAAATGAGCGGACTTGGTAAGTCTATCCACAATAACCCATACTGCATTATGCCCGTGCGACGTTCGTGGTAAATTCGACACGAAATCCATGGTGATGTGATCCCACTTCCACTTTGGGATAGGCAAAGACTGTAGCAATCCTCCTGACTTTTGATGTTCGGTCTTCACTTGCTGGCACACCGCACATCGTGCTATGAACCTTGTCACATCCTTCTTCATTCCCTTCCACCAATATTGGCACTTCATGTCCCTATACATTTTTGTTCTACTGGGGTGGATAGCAAACTTAGAGCGATGACACTCTCCAAGTATCTCCTCCTTTAGGGACGAATCATCGGGAACACATAGCTTCTCCCCATATCTCAATTCTCCGTTTCTCAAAGACAAACCCTCCATAGTTTCTCTATTCTCCAATTTAGCTCGAATCGATGCTAATTCAGGATCCAAGCATTGCAATTCCACNACTTTCTTGGGCAACACTTTGAGGAACACTTAGTCTCCCACTTTGAATTCCAAGGGTCTTCGTCTTTGATCTGCATAGCTTTTTTGTCGACTTTGCGCTATGAGTAGCCTCTCTCGGATGAGTTGAATTTTCTCGGTAGTTTCTCGAACAATCTCTGGTCCAAACAAACTACTCTCGCCGGCTTCCAACCAACTCGTAGGGGATCTACACGGTCTTCCATACAACGCTTCATACGGTGCCATCCCAATGCTGGCTTGATAGCTGTTATTATACGCAAACTCCACCAACGATAAGTGATCATTCCAGCTTCCTTTGAAGTCCAACGCGCAAGCACGTAACATATCTTCCACAATCTGTATCACACTTTCAGATTGGCCATCCGTTTGGGGATGAAAAGCTGTGCTGAAATGTAACTCTGNAAGATTCAAATCTTTCTGTGTGAACACATACTTGAGGCTTTTATGATCCGAGAACACTTGAAACTTTTCCCCATACAAGTAACACCTCTACAGCTTGAGAGCAAAAACTACAGCGGCAAGCTCCAAGTCATAAGTGGAATAATTTTGCTCATGAACCTTTAATTGTCTCGAACCATAAGCAACAACCTTGCCTCCTTGCATTAGCACACATCCCAAGCCTCGTAGCGAAGCATCGGTGTACACATCATATCCTTCCCCACTACTCGGAATAATGAGAACAGGTGTCATCGTCAACCTCTCCTTCAAGGTGCGAAAGGCTAGCTCACACGCTTGAGTCCACACGAATTTTTCTCCTTTCCTTGTGAGGCGAGTCATCGGCCTCGCAAGCTTTGAGAACCCTTCCACAAACCTCCGGTAGTAGTCTGCTAAGCCCAAAAAACTACGTACTTTGGTCACATTCTTTGGTGGTTCTCACTTCATCACTGCCTCAATCTTTGTGGGATCAACAGCTACCCCTTGTTCCGACACCACATGGCCAAGGAATTTCACTTTCTTCATCCAAAACTCACACTTACTCCTCTTCGCATATAACTTATGTTCTCTCAATGTCTGTAGCACAATAGAGAGATGGCGTCCATGTTCCTCATGAGTCCGGGAATAGATTAGTATGTCATCAATAAACACGNGATCAAATAAGATTTGGGCCTAAGAGTTGTAAAGAAGTACGATACCTTCCACTATGGCATTAGAAGCATCCTCCTCTAGTTGAGTCAAAGCAAAANGGATACGACCTAAATACCCTGTGCATTAAATCCATGAAGGTTGCTGGAGCATTAGTCAATCCGAACGGCATCACTGTATACTCGAAATGACCATACCGAGTACGAAAAATAGTCTTAGGAATATCTTCCTCCTTGATCCGTAATTGATGATACCCTGTGCGAAGGTCAATCTTAAAGTAATATTTAGAATCCTTCAACTGATCAAATAGGTCATCGATTCGTGGCAAAGGGTATTTGTTCTTCACAGTAACCCGGTTCAACCTCCGATAATCCGTGCACAACCGTAGTGTCTCATCCGTCTTCTTCACAAAGAGGACCGGGGCTCCCCAAGGTGAAGTACTCAAACGTATAAACCCAATGGCCAACAAATGATCCAACTGCTTTCTTAGCTCCTTTAACTCCAAAGGTGCCATTCGATAGGGAGCAATAGATATGGGTTCGGTTCCCGGATAGAGATCAATCCTGAACTCAATCTCCCTATGTGGCGGTAACCCGGGTAGTTCATCTGGGAAGACATCCAGAAAGTCCGACACTATCAATACCACATCCTCATGGAATTTATCCCGATCGTCTCCCATCAAACTAGCTAAGAAACTCAAATGGCTTCCCGCCTTCGCTTTCAAAAATCTACTACTCGTAGTAGGAAATGGGTGAGAAGATTTGTTATCTTTCTTGAAAGTGAAAACTACCCCTCCCGGTAATTGAAATGAAATCCTCTTGTGAAAGCAATCCATCACCGCATGGAATTTTGACAACAGATTCATTCCGAAGATTATGTCATACCCCATCATGTCGAATGCAACCAAATCTACAATCAATTCTTGTTCCCCAATTCGAAGCATACAACCTCTACACACCCTCGTAGTATCTAACCGTTCTCCCGTAGGCAAGTCAATACTCAAGGCATGCTCTAGCTTCTCAAATTTCAATCCCAAACTAAGAGCATATGTATTACGTACAAATGAGTGGGTAGCACCGGGATCAAATAAGATTCGGGCCCAAGAGTTGTAAAGAAGTACGATACCTTCCATTACGGCATTAGAAGCATCCTCATCTGGTTGAGTCAAAGCAAAAACTCTCCCTTGATTGGCCCCACCGGGGGCTTGAGCTTGTAACTGTCTCTGTTGTTGTGGTCTCGGTGGTGGTGGCTTATTTGCTTGAATCTGTCCTGTCGCTTGATTGGTCCTAGGTGGAAGTGAGGGGCATTGATTTTTGAAGTGCCCAAAATCTCCACATGCATAGCAGCGACGTGGGTCGATGCCGGTCCTCGTCTGGGTAGCTCCATCTCCTCGGGCTATCAAAAGTCTCTGTCCACCTACCTGGTCTGGAGGACGGTATGGTGCCGCCCGCTGTACTCCACGGGTGCTAGTGCCCGTCTTGATCAGACCTCCCCTTGTGAAATTCTGTCGTTGCTGGGTGTCCTCAACATCCCTCTCCACAAGTGCGGCTCGGTCAACTAGATCCCCANTCGTATAAACCCAATGGCCAACAACTGATCCAAGTGCTTCCTTAGCTCCTTTAACTCCAAAGGTGCCATTCGATAGGGAGCAATAGATATGGATTTGGTTCCTAGGTAGAGATCAATCTTGAACTCAATCTCCCTATGTGGCGGTAACCCAGGTAGTTCATCTGGGAAGACATCCANAGCACTCATTCTGTCCCTCACTGAATCAGGAAAGTATTTGTCTTGGAAGATTTGGTCGAACTCCTCCCAAGTAAGCACGTCGGTGTTCCTTCTTCTCTTCACGGAGTCCCACCAATGGTCGGCCTCCCCCTCCAATAGATAGGTTGCCAAGCCGACCCAAAGATCCTCGATAACTCCCATGTCGTNTTATCAACACCACATCCTCATGGAATTTATCCTGATTGTCTCCCATCAAACTAGCTAAGAAACTCAAATGGCTTCCCGCCTTTGCTTTCAAAAANAAAGATCCTCGATAACTCCCATGTCGTCACACATTTTCTTTACCCGGCGGATCTACCTATCTGCATCCAAAGGGTTAGAGCTACCTTGGAACGTAGGTGGACGTTGTCTCAAAAACTCCTGAAGGACTACCATCCTCCGATTTTCATTTTTGTTGCCCGGCACTTGGGCTAGTGGATGCGCCCACCATTGTGGTTGTTGTTCCCATTTTGGTGTTGCACCAAAGTGGTAAGCTCTCGTAAACAATGGTAGATGCCGTTTATGGCATCGGGAGGTGGCGGTGGTGGTGGGTTTGCTTGGCCACCACGACCTCATCCACATCCACGTCCACGCACTCCGTCCATCTTGCACACCAATTCACAATTTAGCTCCTTGATGTACAAGACATTCTAAGTATAGTTCTAGTCTAAGCATAACGTTTAGATAAACTTTCATCCAACAAGATAGTTTACCCTAGTCCTATTTCTCTAGCGGTGATCCATAACCTACAGCTCCCATGTAAGACCTAAAACCTAGGCTCTGATACCAAAATTTGTAACGCCACAAAAACCACCCTGGATAGCATTACCATTTAAAATCATTCATATCATGAGAGCAACTAAATAAATCCATGATTTATAAACATTCTTAATTTAACAAAATTCGGGCAGAATCTCTTTTGTACGGGGAGCTCTACCCAAAAACTCAACCTGTGCATTTATACTACATTGACCACACCGGGTCCATTTAACAATCAAATAAAAATATTTCATTCATTATATGTACTATCCACAATGTCATCCCAAAAGAATAAGTCAAGTTATGACAGTTACATCCCAAAAGAATTACACTCAACTTTAGCAGCGGAATAAACAAAATACTAGACTATTTATGATCGTAAATAGATTTCTTAGTCTAGTACAAAAATAACTATAGCCCTAGATGTCCACCTCGGGATCTAGAATCCCCTCGGGTGGGGCCTCCCCATGCCCCAGCTCGTCAGCTCCGAAGTCCTCCTCTAGCACCAAATATGAAAAATATTTAACGGTAGGGGATGAGCACGAAGCTCTGTAGCAAAATCCTCCCAACTCAAACAAGGTTTAAAAAAAATATAAAACAGGTCGGTCTTATTTCACAAATAACATATATAACTTTGAAAATAAAAACCAGGACATTTAAACAGATCTCAAGTTTAAGCACCACAATAATTTAAGACATAAATGAAACCAATATCCAACAACTAGTCCATTCCACCATAAATCGTTTCTCCCAAATTCCTGCAGAATCCCATACTTCCCAAGATTCTTGTAGAAACTATTTCTGGTACAATAAACAATAACCCTTTTTATGTATTCGTATCTTAGGTATGAAGTAAGATTTCGCATGGTCACCATCGAAAATATCATGACCCACGTACAAACCACACAATTCCTTTTTTCCACGATACCCTGTGAGTGATAATGGTTTACCCTTCGCAAGGCACTAACCCCATTACGAGTGGTAGGAATAGTTCAACCCACACGGAGTAAGAAGTCGNACAATTCCCTTTTTCCACGATACCCTGTGAGTGATAATGGTTTAGCCTTCGCAAGACACTAACCCCATTATGAGTGGTAGGAATAGTTCAATCCACACGGAGTAAAAAGTCGTCTACCCACTCCAAGATACCTGGTCAATAGTAACCCATGTTTATCCCCACAACCACACAAGAGATACAATACCAACTATTTTCTCAAATACAAATAATTCCATAAACCCCCAATCACATGGGTATTTCTCAAATCACAAGAGAATCAAATAATCCCAATAGAACATTATAAAAGAAAAGCATGAGATCATCATAAATATTATTTCATTACTCAACACAAAGCACTAGAGTTTTCAGAATCAACAATAATGGAGAAATTAAGGAAAAACCCCATTTTTCTTGAAAACTAGATTTTGAAGCAAGTAAATGAGTTTTAATGGTTACCCAACCACCAAAATGTTTAAAACATGACAATAAATGCAAGAATACCAAGAGTCAAGTATATAATAACAAGTAATTAAGATTTTTAAGCCAAAAGAATACATATAAACTAACCCTAACCTCAATGTAAGAGAATAGGAAGAATTTCCCTACCTTGAATCAAAGTTTCAAACCAAAACCCAAGCTCAAGAGACCTTATTTCTCTCTTTCCTCCTTTCCTCTATCTTCTCCTAAGGTGCTAAGAGATTTGGGGTGAGAATGGAGTGAAAGAAATAGAGCCAAATGGGCTAAAATCTATGTTTTAAACACAGCAGTCCCGACGGGTTACTGTTCACAGGCTTCAATTTGGGTTTTCTCCAGAATTACGGTTTTATCACTAAAAATCTCCAATTTGATCCATATGACTACCCTAAAGTTTTTCGACGTTCCGGGTTCATTTTTATTGTTATTTTAACCTAAAAATATTTATTTTTATGATTTATTTTAAAATTAAAATAAATNGCCGATATCTTCTTCTAGCATGAAATCTAAAAACAAATATTATTGGTAAAGGGTGAGCACTAAGCACTGTAGGAAAATCCTCTCAAACTCTAACAAGGTTTGAAAAANTATATGTGGTAACGGTTATCCCAAATTCTTATGGTTTTAATATATATGGTTTATTCTTACGTCATTAAATATATACAAATCATTAAGCAAGTACATTACTATATTAATATAAACATGTGGGGGTTTACACCTTCAAAGTCTAAGAAGAAAGCACTACACTTTACTATCCAAGGAACACCATAGTGCAGATTTTTGGTCAACTTCAGAGAATAAACTGATTTGACTCAGGTATTTCTAGTATGTGTGACCTATATGGTTGGAAAGATATACGAGTTAGGGTTCTAACAAAAATAACGGTGCGCAATTTGGACTTTCCAACAAAGAGTTATGATCAAATTAGTGAAAGGTAGTCTGTCAGACTGCTTGGTTCTTCTATACTTGTCTAACTCGAGTTTGGGTGTCTTTTGTCACAAATCCTATCTCGTACCCATCTCCAATATAGGTAGGATGACTTTCATAAAGATCCATGTCTAGCATCATTCATTAACCAAAACCAAATTACCCTCCGTCTCCTAGAATCATCCATGACAACATAATGTAGAACTAGTATATTTAAAAAAAAATCTTTCTTCAATTCCTCTAAGCTAGCTCGTTGATGAGAATGCAAATGTCATATTTTTTTTTCTCTTTCATTATTTAGCCCTTTATACTTATTATTCTTATAGTTTGATTTAGGATGTAAATAAAGACGTTAAAAGTAGAACGAAGCTAATAGGATGATTGTTGATAGTATAGACATGTGGGGATTTACACGCCGATATCTTCTTCTAGCATGAAATCTAAAAACAAATATTATTGGTAAAGGGTGAGCACTAAGCACTGTAGGAAAATCCTCTCAAACTCTAACAAGGTTTGAAAAACGTAGAAAATGGTTGGTCTCATTTCACAAATAACATACATAAATTTTGAAAGAAAACATGACATTTTCAAATATCTCAAATTTATACATTAACAATAATTAAGTGCAAGAGTAAAACCAATCTCACCATAAATAAATATTCCAAAGAGTAATTATTCCCACAACAATTTTCAAGATAATCATATCCAAAAGATNTTAAGCAAGTACATTACTATATTAATATAAACATGTGGGGGTTTACACCTTCAAAGTCTAAGAAGAAAGCACTACACTTTACTATCCAAGGAACACCATAGTGTAAATTTTGGTCAACTTCATAAAATAAACAGATTTGACTCTGGTATTTCTAGTATGTGTGACCTATATGGTTGGAAATATATACGAGTTAGGGTTCTAACAAAAATAACGGTGCGCAATTTGGACTTTCCAACAAAGAGTTATGATCAAATTAGTGAAAGGTAGTCTGCCGGACTGCTTGGTTCTTCTATACTTGTCTAACTCAAGTTTGGGTATCTTTTGTCACAAATCCTATCTCGTACCCATTTCCAATATAGGTAGGATGACTTTCATAAAGATCCATGTCTAGCATCATTCATTAACCAAAACCAAATTACCCTCCGTCTCCTAGAATCATTCATGACAACATGATGTAGAACTAGTATATTTAGAAAAAATCTTTCTTCAATTCCTCTAAGTTAGCTCGTTGATGAGAATGCAAATGTCATATTTTTTTTTCTCTTTCATTATTTAGCCCTTTATACTAATTATTCTTATAGTTTGATTTAGGATGTAAATAAAGACGTTAAAAGTAGAACGAAGCTAATAGGATGATTGTTGATAGTATAGACATGTGGGGATTTACACGCCGATATCTTCTTCTAGCATGAAATCTAAAAACAAATATTATTGGTAAAGGGTGAGCACTAAGCACTGTAGGAAAATCCTCTCAAACTCTAACAAGGTTTGAAAAACGTAGAAAATGGTTGGTCTCATTTCACAAATAACATACATAAATTTTGAAAGAAAACATGACATTTTCAAATATCTCAAATTTATACATTAACAATAATTAAGTGCAAGAGTAAAACCAATCTCACCATAAATAAATATTCCAAAGAGTAATTATTCCCACAACAATTTTCAAGATAATCATATCCAAAAGATAACGCAATAAACAATAACCACAATGTATCTCAAGTCTGATGTAAGATAATCGCATGAATAAACACATAGAGAATATCCTGGCCCACACACACACAATTCCTCGTAAGGATATCAACTTTGGGAAGGGCGCCTACCGATGCATTGTCTCATACCAATGCACTGACAGTAACGAATCTGACCCAAGCATAGTACACTAATCCTTTGACACGGCGCCCATGAGCTAATAGTGGTTTGGTCCTCGCAAGGCACTAACCCTACTACGAGTAGTAGGAAAAGTTCAAACTCACACGGAGTAAGAACCACACACATCTACCCACTCTACGATACCCGATTAATGGCCACTCATGGTCATCCAAACACCTTCATGAGATACAATCACCAATAATTTCTCAAACACACTCAATTTCNAAGTTTGGGTATCTTTTGTCACAAATCCTATCTCGTACCCATTTCCAATATAGGTAGGATGACTTTCANTAATGGCCACTCATGGTCATCCAAACACCTTCATGAGATACAATCACCAATAATTTCTCAAACACACTCAATTTCATAAATCTCCAATTTTTCACATCCAAATCCACATTTATTTCACAATGGAATAATTTAAGAAAAATTAACAAGAGATCATCATAAATACCATTGTGTTGTTCAATACGAAACACTAAAGTTTTGAAATCAAGAATAAAGGAGAAATCAAGAGAAAAACTCACTTCTCTTGAAATCTAGGGTTTTGAATATGAGAAAAGAACTTTGATGGTTACCCAACCATCCCATTGTTTAAAACATGCTAACATTTGCAAAAACATCAAGAATCCATGATTTCATAGCATATTAATATGATGTAGAGTCAAAGAAAATATATGTATAACTTTAGCCTCAATGTAAGAGAATGGAAGAAAACCCCTACTTGAATCAAATTTTTAAGTAAGAACTCAAGCTCTAGTGACCTCCTTCTTCCCTTTTCTTCCTTCCTTAATCTTCCTCTAAGGTTCCAAGAGGTGTGGGGTGAGAGTGGAATGAAAAGAATGAGAGTAAATGGGATGAAAATGGATTTTTAAATATAGTAGCCCTGATTTTTACTGTTCACATGCGGATTTGGTTTTTCCCAAAATTACGATTTTGCCACTAAGAATCTTCAATTTTATCTATATGACTACCCTAAGGTTTTTCGACGTTCCAGATTCATTTTTAATGTTATTTTAACCTAAAAATATTTATTTTTATGAGTTATCTCAAAATTAAAATAAATTTACACTTGAAATACGAAAATTACTATTTTATTTTTTCGAACCGCTATATGTGCTAAAAGGTTATTCCAAGTTTTTCTCGGATCTCCTAGGTTCAATGGTAATATTATTTTGACCTAAAAAAATTTATATTTTTACTTAGTTACCCTTATCAACCATAAACACCTCCAAAATTTAAATTTCACCATTAATTTGCCTCCCTAGTATTTATTCACACTATTGAAATCTATATGGTTCATGCATACCTCATCACCTATATTAGCATTTCAAAAATAATTACTTGCTATATAAAGATAAGAGTGTGGGGGTTTACATATTTTCTCTTTTGTTTATAATGAATCTTTATTATAATATTTTCATTATTGAGAATTTGCATATCTAATTATATTATAAATTTATTACATTTTCGTCAAAGAAATTGATTAAATTGCAATACTATTGTTTGTATTATAATAATATGATATTGTTGTATAACAAAAAATCAACTATAACATATATTGGATTGTAAAATAATAGAATATAGGTTGAACTTTATTTCTTCATATAAATTTAGAAAATCATATGCAAGTGTGCTATTAATAAATGAGTTCAAAAGAATTTAAAAATTAGGTACGATTAATAAAAGAGTCTAAAAGAATTTAAAAGTCAAATAGGTATAGAAAATATAAATTAAATGAAAGAAATATAGAATTTAAAGCTTGGAAGTTAAATATAGGTATAGGAAATAAAAGTTAGAAAAAACTAATATATGAGTATCATGATTTTATAATAAAAATTAGGGATAAAATAGAAAATCAAAAGCTTTTCACATATGCTGACATTTATAAGTAGTATAAATATAGATATACAATAAAATTTAGTACATATTCATATATAATTTACCAAAATTTAACTTAATTTAGTTATTATAATTGGATTAGATTTCTAAATTTTTACAAATTCATACATGGCTATGAAAATAAAAAGTGTTGGACGATCGGATCAAATTCAAATCGCACTTTTTCAATCGAAATTCAGATTATTATTTATTTATTTTTGCTGGCTGATTCGAATGAGGGCCTATTAAAATAGATGATGAAATTTTGGAAGCCATGAAGATACAATCTATAATTTCAAGAAATCACAAGTGACGTGAATAGAAATTTCGCTGAAAAGAAAGGGGCAACAAAATGTTGACAATAACGGGGTATATGCTTTGGAAAAAATTTCAAAGATAAAGACAAGTAGAGTTGAAAACAAGCAAGGAAATCATCAATGTTCTTGTGGAAAAAAGTGGTACCCTTATTCAAGAGGAAAGTTGAAGATTTTTATGAAAAGAAAGTGACATCTTATCTAAAATGCTATCCATAGCGTACAACACATAGAGCCCATCACTACTAGAAAACAAGTATTTTATTTTATAGTAGCGTATAGGTATGCATTGTAAACACTGTAAACTCAGTTCGAAAAATATATGATTGAGTACCAAAGACTGGAATATAAGTGGACTTCCCCCAGTTCCTCTTTTAAGAGGAATTGGTTTGTGGTCCCTCTCCTGGTTAGTGTGCTTGAGTAGCTTTGGTGTGTGGCCTATTGTGTGTTATATGTGCATGTTTTTGTCCAAAAAAGTGTTCTCTGTTATAAATAAAAGTTATGTATGTTGTCTATACTTCTAACATCAGATCAACATGTTAATAAATCCTCTGCACCCATGACCAATAATTGATGGGTAACCAAGTAGAAGTAGAAGTAGATTACCAAAAATCATGTAGTCGTGGTTATCAAATAAGGTTCGATTCATGAGAGCAACGCAATTTGTTGTTTGACTTTGACGTAAAGGTGGCCTAAGGTAAATCGAGACCCTACGCAAAAACTTCAAATGGGACCCTATTAATATTTCGTCTATTAATATATTTTATTTTTAATTATTATAATTTAATTTTTTATTTTAAAATTATTTTTTATTTTTTAAAATATAAAATATTAATGAAGTTCTTCTATTTAAATTTTGACAATAAATGTTTGTTAATAGATAATATAGTTAATTCATTCGGTCTTAATTGATCATAAATATGATATTATCAATTAAGTTTTAAACAAGCAATTTAATAGGACCTATAAAATTTAGACTTAACCAAGTATAGAACCACTTTGGACCAAAAAAAAAGATATTGATTTGAATTCTTAAAATGTGGCCCCTAAAAAGTTGGTTAATATATAAACAAAATTAGATATTAATTTGAAATTTTAAATTTTGGATCATATCTAAAATATAAAAAAAAAAAAAAAAAAATTGCCTACTCTATTAAAGTGATAAATTTTGTGGGGCCCTTTAAAACTTGGACTTAACCAAATCGAGAGTAATGTTAGGCCTAAAAAAATTAGATATTGAATTGAACTCTTAAAATTTGGGCCTAACAATTTAGATCATACTAAAGTACAAAAAAAATTTTTAAAAATAAACCCGTTATAATAACAAAAAAGTTGGGGCCCTCTAAAATTTGGGGCCCTAGGCAAGCACCTTAGTTGTCTATGCCTATGGCCGACATTACTTTGGTGGTGTTGTGATTATAGACTGTCCTTCCAGATTAATAGTTGTGGCTCAAATCGGACATTCCACAGTGGAAAACTCTTATCGTCACGTCCAAAGGGTTTACTACCTACTGGACGCCCCTCCCCCCATTTTTCAATTTAAAAAAAAAAAAAAAAACCTGAAATGGGCGATGAATCAAGGTCTAGGGCTTAGTCACATAATCCTTCTAAACTCCTATCATCCTCGTACTTCATGCACGAATTCGCGCTCTGGGAGTGTTTCTCCATGAATTCGCACTCTCATTTTCTTAAATCTATGAATTCAATTTTGTAATTAATGAATTTGATTAATTTGCGCTCTTACTTGCTTTTATGTTTAGTTATTATTACTCATATTTTTATTTGATAGATAGATATCAAACTAGAATAATATTTGTGATCTATAATTGTCATTTTAGAACTTTACAATCAACATATATTTAAAAATTAAATAATTTATCTCATAGTTGTTTACGAAAATTTATTTTTTTATATTTTAGTTATTTTAAATATTTATGGGTGAATGTGTGTTTGTATGCACATAATATGACGCTCTCAAACAAAGCGCTTTTACTCTCAATTTTTTTTGAATATTGATGTTTTTACACTCCCGCTCCCGCCTCCAGTCCCACTCTATGTGATCTAGGTCCAGAGCCCTTAACCACATGAAAGGCACAAAATGGCAAGCGAGTTCACTTGGGCCATGTTTGGATGATTCATTGCTGACGGAAATATGAATCCAAGGTTAAAAAGTCCTAACCAAACATGAAATTAAGTGGTCTATCATACTATTTTTCTTAAGGGGAATTTGGAAGTTGTTACAAAAATTTGGACTTAATTGAGCTAAACTATATTAAGGAAACTTATTTGGCCCAAGTGCATTTTTTTTGAAAAAAGACTAAAAGGTCATTTAGTACTTTATTACTCTCTTTCTCTTCTTCTCTCTCACTTTCTCTGCCCTATTTTCTCTCTCTATCTATCTTCACATTGATAATTGTTTTTCAAATATATAAAGATTTGATTTAATTTTTTTTATCGCTCTCTTCCCTTTTTTTTTCTCTCTCTCACTCTCTCTCCCCCTATTTTTTTCTCTCAACATTACTCTTTCTTTCCTTATTCTCTTTCTCTTCTCTTATATCAACGTTACAACAATAGAATTACACCAATCAATTACAACAATTAGTTACAGTTATCCTGTAATACACCAAATAATTACTCGTGTGTTCTAATANAGTTACAACAACATAATTACACCAATCAATTACAGTAATTAGTTACAATTATCCTGTAATACACCAAATAATTACTCATGTGTTCTAATAAACCAAATAATTACACTAAACAATTACATGAAATTACAACACCAACCCAATTTGTCATTCAGTTGTTTACATGAACCAAAGAGTTACACCATTTAGTATCACGACATAGTTACACCAATTATATACACAAAATTTAGTTTCATGACAAATTGGGTTGGTGTCATAATTTTGTGTAATTGTTTGGTATAACAATTTGATTTATTAGAACATAAGAATAACTATTTGGTATATTATAAGTCAATTGCAACTGATTGGTGTAACTAATTAGTGTAATTGTGTTTTTGTAATGTTGATATAAAAACAGAGAGAGAAAGAGAGAGAAAATAAGGATAGAATAATTGTGAGAGAAAATAAGGGGAGAGTGAAAGAGAGAAAATAGGGGAGAGAGATGAAAAAAATCAAACCAAATCTTTACATATTTGAAAAGAAAATAAATTATCAATTAGAGATAGAGAGAAAATAGGGGATAGATATGGAGAGTAACGGAGAGAGAAATGAAGAGAATATAGTGAGAAAGTAACAGAGAGAGGTGAGAGTGAGAGTAAGAGATGGAAAGATATATGGAGAGAATAAAAATTATGCATAATTTAAGGAATGGTAAGTAAGTAAAAAAATTCAAATGTCATTTGAATTTTGTACCTAATCACAAGATGTTTTATTAAAATTGAACTTAATAGTGTAAAATACTTATTCATACACTTTCTCTCAAATAAGTATAAAAAATGTACCCAGTCCCAAAAAATTCTTTTCTTAAACCCTTTTCAAACCCGCCCAATCCCAAAAAAGAAACAGGCCCTTGTTGGCTCTAAGGCCTCATCATCAACAAGGTCATGAGCTTTGCTAAAGCAAAATGATAATTAATGAGTCATAATTAGTTGATAAGGTTGAAGCATTCAAGTCAGTGTATCCCTAATCCAAAGCTATAAGGATGTGGTGTAGTAAATTATCATGTCCTATTTCGGGCTATATTATGGCCATCAATTAAGGATCCAAATTCCCAAATACTTTTTGATGGGACTTTTTTTATGATTAAGGGGGACGAGACACGTGTCCTCGACATATTGGCCACAAAGTGTTGTTTGGATGACACGTGTCCTCAGCATCTTGTCTGCGAAGTGTTCTTCGAATGTCTGCAGAGTCCTCGACATCTTGTCCGCGAGTGTTCTCCGAATGTCCACGGAGTCCTCAACATCTTATCTGTGAAGTATTCTTCGAATGTTCGCAGAGTCCTCGACATCTTGTCCGCGAAGTCCTCGGCATCTTGCCCATGGAATGCTCTCCAAATGTCTACGGAGTCCTTAACATGTTGTCCGTGGAGTCCTTGACATCTTGTCTGTAGAGTCCTCAACATCTTGTCTGTGAAATGTTCTCTAAATCTCCACAGAGTCATCGGCATCTTGTTGGCGGAGTGTTCTTCAAATGTCCGCGGAGTCCTCGACATCCTGTCCTTGACTTCTTGTCCATGGAGTCCTAGGCATCTTGTTGGCGGAGTGTTCTCCGAATGTCCGCGGAGTCCTCCACATCTTGTCCACGGAGTCCTTGGCATCTTTTTCGTGGAGTGTTCTTTGGATGACACACGTCCTCGAGAATTTTGTCTGCGGAGTATTATTTGGATGACATGTATCCTCAGCATTTTGTCCACGGAGTATTCTCAGAAAAACACGCGTCCTCGACATCTTGTCTGCTAAATATTCTTTGGATGACACACATCCTCGGCATCTTATCAGCAAAGCCCTCTCTACAAGAAATGTCACCTCGGCGTTAGGTCTTCCATGTCGGAAAACATGGATAATAGTTTTTTATGGATCTCGTGACTTGGCAGCAGAGTGGATTGTCAATTATTGGTTCCCCCTTTCCAAGATGGTCAAAATGACAGTCCAATAACCAATGGTAAAGATATACAAAGTATAAAGTTTTGAAATGTTGAGCCCCTAGAAGGGTGATGGACGAAAGGGCCCTTACGCATTCATAACCATAATTAGGTTACAATAAATGTTTTCCTCAGAAGAATAAGGAGCATTTATTGCTCGGCGAGCTAAGAAAGGCCCGAGCATTAAATGTAGGAGTTTTTGTCACGTAAAGAGGAAGGCTCACTGGTCGAGGAATGAGCACCACCTGTTGGCTTCCAAATGAGCCAATGAGAAGCCTTCCCTCCAGGGGACCTAGTTGTCCGCAATGATTGACTCCATGGAGGTATAAGTAACTCTCTCAAACCCAAGTTTAAGTTACACATATTCTCACCCAAGCAATAGAACAATGTTTCTTACCCCTCTCTCACATGTTGACTTGATTATCGGAAGGGTTACGCCAGAAAACAGTCTGACACCCTTCTAACATTTCTTCTTGAGTGGCAAGGTCCATCTTGATAAGTCGAGATCGTCTAGACAACTGGAAAGTAATTCATCACTACTCCTTATTCCATCTCTCACATCCGTTTGCTGCAGGACCATCGACTTTTCAGGTAATCTTGAGTTCACAAAGGGAGAGATCTTTTTATTCATTTATTGTGCAAAAATTACCGCACACTTTTTTAGTTAATTAGGCTAGGATTGTTCTCTTTGGTGTGTAAACTAATTTTAGTCTTATCGAATTTTTAGTATTAAAAAAGGTCTTTCAATTTTTGAAAAAACTTGCATGCGGTCCCTGCATTGGCGAGAATATTAAGGGATTGGTTAATTATTGATTTTAATTCCATTTTTGTCATCATTACATAATTTCAGGCTAAAATACAATAAATTTTCTTTTATTTGCATTTGTTATTGAGATTTTTGCGGTGTTGTTTATCAGTTTTGAAATTCAAATTCGTGAACCAAGCAATTTGGACATTATAATGATATTTGGCGATCTGNGCCCGAGCATTAAATGTAGGAGTTTTTGTCACGTAAAGAGGAAGGCTCACTGGTCGAGGAATGAGCACCACCTGTTGGCTTCCAAATGAGCCAATGAGAAGCCTTCCCTCCAGGGGACCTAGTTGTCCGCAATGATTGACTCCATGGAGGTATAAGTAACTCTCTCAAACCCAAGTTTAAGTTACACATATTCTCACCCAAGCAATAGAACAATGTTTCTTACCCCTCTCTCACATGTTGACTTGATTATCGGAAGGGTTACGCCAGAAAACAGTCTGACACCCTTCTAACATTTCTTCTTGAGTGGCAAGGTCCATCTTGATAAGTCGAGATCGTCTAGACAACTGGAAAGTAATTCATCACTACTCCTTATTCCATCTCTCACATCCGTTTGCTGCAGGACCATCGACTTTTCAGGTAATCTTGAGTTCACAAAGGGAGAGATCTTTTTATTCATTTATTGTGCAAAAATTACCGCACACTTTTTTAGTTAATTAGGCTAGGATTGTTCTCTTTGGTGTGTAAACTAATTTTAGTCTTATCGAATTTTTAGTATTAAAAAAGGTCTTTCAATTTTTGAAAAAACTTGCATGCGGTCCCTGCATTGGCGAGAATATTAAGGGATTGGTTAATTATTGATTTTAATTCCATTTTTGTCATCATTACATAATTTCAGGCTAAAATACAATAAATTTTCTTTTATTTGCATTTGTTATTGAGATTTTTGCGGTGTTGTTTATCAGTTTTGAAATTCAAATTCGTGAACCAAGCAATTTGGACATTATAATGATATTTGGCGATCTGTATTTTAGTATACATATCTGACGATCTGTGTTTTATGGAAAAGAATGTACATTAACGATATGTGTTTTAGTGTACCTATCTGACGATCTGTATTTTAATCTACCTGTCTAATGATTTGTGTTTATGGAGAAAAAAATACATTAACGATCTGTGTTTTAATGTACATGTCTAACAATCTATTTTTATGGAGAAGAATGTGCATTAATGAGTTGTGTTTGTGGAGAATAAGGTACATTAACGATATGTGTTTTATTGTATTAATCTGATGTTCTGTGTTATAGTGTATGTGTCTGATGATCTGTGATTTTAGTGTATCTGTCTGACAATAATTGTGTACTTTTTTTATATTTTTTTTATTATGTACATATTATTTTTTATTTTTTATTGTGCACATTTTATTTTTTATATTTTTTTATTGCATACCTGTTATTTTTTATTTTTTTATTGGTGCCTATTATTCTTTGACTCAATAGTATACATTTTTAATTGTGTATTTTTTTTAGAGTACCAATATTACGATTTGTGTTTATGAAAAAAAATTTTGAATAAGTATTTAAATTAAGTGACGACACTGTCGCTATTTTTTACAATTATAAAAGACGTCCATTATTTTGACTTAACAACAACTTAATCCACACAAAAATTGACAAATAATTTTTTTTTAAAATCTTGTTAGGCCTAGGTACCGAATTCCAAATTTCTCGAACTTTTTCCACCCACTTGCTTCCTCCGTAGATCGTCTGCCATGTATTCTTAAGGATCCCGGTCAAATGTCATTTTATTCTATATTATAAAATAGGACGGCTTCAACATCCAAAGACCTCAAATCAATTCATTCATCCGACGGACATTAATACTCTTTCTTTCCTCATTCATCTCTTTTTACTCGTTATTTTTCAAAATCAGCCTACCCTCAATCACTTCACCTGTCAGAGATGCAGTCCCCCTACGTCTCTATTTTTTTTTTCAGACCTCTCTCAAATGCCTCTGCTTCAAATGCAGTCCCCCTACACCCAACGACGCCACCAACAACACCAGCAGCAGCAGCGCCACTTCGTTAGCAACACCACCACCACCAACATCTCTCTTCTTCGTCTCTCTCTGTCTCCTCCTTTGCTAGCTCTCTATTCCCTTTCACCCTTCACCGACCACCCCACCGACCCAGGTATGCTCTTCTACCTCTCCCTCTCTCTCTCTCTCTCTCTCGCCTCCCTCTCTACGCACGCACCCACAGTCACACACACAGTCGAACAAACACAAACAAACCCTCACCCAGCCAGAGCACGCAATCACAGTCACATACACACACATCATAGCATACCCAATATGTTAATATAGGGTTTTGAATTGGGTGTTAATTTAAGGTTTTGAAATTGGGTGTTAATTCCTCTACTTTGTATTCTTTGTACTGGACATTGGATAAGGATGAATTTGTGATTGTGAATTGTAAATTGTAAATTGTTTAGAAATAGCTGGTAAGTAGATCATTGAGTGAAGCTCTTTTCTTATTTTATTTTTAGTAGCTAAAGCTCATGGTTCCTTTTTTTGGAGTATAGTTGAACATGTTGGTTGTTCACCTTGGTGTCTCTTTTGGTGGATGATGATATGAAACACACGTGATAGTGTTTGTTTTTATTTCGTACTCTTAGTAGTGTTTTATTTCTCTCTTTTAGGGTGTGGTTATGAAACTAAAAAAAATTATATACAGCTTTAAACGTTTATGAGACAGTTATTAGAGGGAATTTCGCCAAAATTTTAAATTTTTTTTGATTTCATAGCCTTGACGTGGGATGAATGAAGTAAGAGTGAGGTAGACAACCAAAAATTTTTATTACAAACTTACATAGTTATCCTCATCAATGTTCCAAATTTTCTTTTGTGCCTTTAAGGCCTCTGTCATGGTCTTTGATTTCATTAAATTCAACATCTATGTTAAAATAGTTCTTACATTCAGAAAATTCAACCATTTGAATGTGCTCAAACATACAGAAAACATATTTTAGGGGTAAAAGCATTTTGAAGGCAAGTAGAATTTTTTTGGTACTTCAGTTTGATGATTTATGTCTCTGTTTCTTTTGGGTTTGGATTTTGTTGCACTTTAAGCTACTTCAAGGTGGTGGTTATGCTTATTGCCATTAATCTGTTGTACCAGACAAAGATACTCAGTTTTGTACGTTAACTTTTAGTGCTTCCGAACCTTTGAAGGTACTTTTAGCTCTATCTGCTTGGAGTTACCTGCTTATGTACTTGTCCAACCCCTTAGCCACCCACCCAATAACATCTCAATTCCAAATTAATTTATGTTCTCTCAGTTTTCCTATGTAATAAATAGTTGATTCATGGGCTCAAACACCGAATCTAAAGTCCTAATTGATAATTATATTCTTTATTCTTTATTTTTAGTTTTGAGCATATGGATATGTGGGTGAATGCATTTTTTGAGAAAAAATTTAGTTTTTATGTTTTCAGGTGTTTACCCAAATCTGCAGGTATGCAAGGTATTTGATGGTTTGATTGTAGCCCTTATAATGTTTCTATGCAATGGAATTTTTTTTTCAATTAGAGGGATGGTTTTTTGTATTGTTTGTTGTTGCAATAGGAGCATAGTAAAGGATTGATAAGTAGAACATCACTAGGTATTATTTGACTGTAAATGCTAATAGAATGCACTTTTTGTTATTTTTTAGTGCAAGGTTTTATTATGGATATAAATTATTGTGCAGGGATTCAACTTTTGTTGGCTATTTTGATTTTTTTTGCTTGAGTTCAATTTTAATAATTTAAGTTATAGTTTGTGGACCTTTATTTTCTCTATCTTTATACGGTTTTTTTTTTGGCCTTTGTTCTCCATTCACTTTGGTATGCCTTCACTAAATTGTCTTTGATTGATATGAATGTCTTCGTTGATGTAGTGTTGTTGATGGCTCCATATGTGCAACACTATTGCATACATTGTAATGTCAATTCATTACATTGTACATTGTAACCGTTGCTTAGTTTCATTAGTTCACCATTCAATTGAATGAATTCATAAGTCTTTGTTACATCCGCTATGTTTTAAATATGGTTGCTTTGGTTGTTTGCGTACATCCTACCTTTTAGATTTGTAGGCACCGTTATGGTTTTTTTGATTACGCCTACAATTCAAATCTGTATATAAGCTAATGCCATTGGTTAAATCTATATATTATGCTTATACTCAAGGATCCCGAGAGTTAGGTACACCAGGAAAGTGAATTTTGTTATAATTTCAATAGTTTCAAACTTTCATGCTTTACTGGCTCTTTGTTCATGGGAAATGAATGATACCCATACTTTGTGTTCCATTTTTCTGATTTGTTATGGGTTGTTATTTTGATCCTTGACCCAGGGCTCTTTGGATGATTGAATCTGCGACTGCGGCGATATTTATCTCTAATCTCAATTGGGTGTTTGCAAGTTTTAGTGCTTTCATACCTATTGTTTAAAATCCGTAATTTTTTTTCTCTTGCCAAATGTTTGTGGTGTTATTACAAGAAATTAATTTTTGTTTGCTTGCATTACTTTATAGTGTTAGTCAACATAGTGATTTCCCTTTTTGATATGTGTTAATTGTGTATATCCAATCCTTCTGTCAAGTTGTTAGGAATTCAAAATAAAATAAAATTATGATTCTTTGGTATTATGTGGATTGAATTATTGAATTGCTTACTATTCTAATAAACAAACCTGACAGGAAGGGCGGAGTTATCTTAAAGAGATTCACTCACCAGTTGTTTGGAAACATATTTGATCCAAGGCTTATTGGGAGGATGAGACAACATTTTTTTTTTTTTTAAAGAAACTAGGTTTGAGCACATTTTTTATTTATTAAACCTCAAAATTATAACAAGCAAAGGCAAAAACTGTTTTAACAAAAAAACAGTCCCTATTTGAACAGAAAACAAAAAAACTAAAAATAACTGTTACAGAATTCTCTTGCTAAGTCAGACAAAAAACGTTTGACTGTTCCTGTTCACATGCTGCTTTTTCAAATCCAGCTGGGGAACATCTGCTACAGCATCAGATTGCACCCTGAAGCTGAAAAGGCCATGTCCAGTTGCCTAGCTGCCAAACAGCACCTTAGCCTCCTAACACCACCTTGCCAGACAAAATGCCCTGCTCCTCTCTACAGTCTGCAGCACCATCATTTCAAACCTTTGCCCCTGGACCTTTAGAACCTTACATCACTTCCCAAATCATGCACTCAATCCTGCTGACCACCACAGATCAACACAACCAAGCCACAATCCATTCTGATAGCACTTCCAAATCAGCAGCACACTGCTCAACACAGAATTCAACATAACAGACACATGAGCATCATGCTTGTATCTCTGCTTTGCAAAGAGCTGGCTTTAATCCTTCAAAGGATCTAAAGCCATATTACTCACCAACCCTTCTGCTGAATAAAACCAGCTCCAGTGCACCCTCTATACATTCTAAAAATCCTCACTCAACACCTGATGTAGCAGCAGATTGCTATCCAGGATCTACATCAACCTGACCCTCACATACTACCCTCCTCCCTCTAGCAGTAGGAATCCTGAATTGATCCTAATGCAGAATCAACCTTCCATCCAGTGGCAAAATACCATTGACTGAAAAGTCAGTAAAGCACCCAGTTCTAACAGCATAAGAAGCCAGAAAGTCAGCAACAACATTAGCTTCCCTGAATACAATGACTAATCTGATACTGCATTCCCTTAAGCAAACTCCATGTCTCCTCTGAAACCTCCAAGGAACCTCTGCCTTCTCCATCACCATGTGAACTAACACATGTGAATCAGATTTTAGTCACCTGGGTCTGGTGGTTTGCGGTTTAGGAGGTTTGAGATGTGGAAGTTCTTGTAGACGTTTTGAGAGAGAGTAGGTTGAAGATGAAGCGGGGGCTGAATGCGGTAGAGGTTCAGTGATTTGACACATGTTCAAATTCTTCTTCACTACACCACTTTGTTACGTTTCTGGAGGTTAGTGAAGCATGTCTTCAGCAGTCCTGTGTAAGCTTCTAGAGGAACTGGCCGAGTCATTGATTCAGATTGATAAGAGTCATATATATATTCTTTGTTTGTAATAGATTTAATTTGGAAAAAATATATATACATTTTTGTCATAAGAGTCGTGTGAGATCACTTATACCAGGAATTTTGAGGTTTTCATCCCAAATGGGTTATACACATTGATCGGACTCAGTCAAAGCGTCAAATTGTTTTTCTTCTATTTGTAAAATATTTGAACTGAAAAAAAAAAATACAATTTCCCAACAAGGTTAGAAATCCAATCAATGTGTCTTTAAAACTTCTTAGTTAATAAATTGCTAAATTTGATAGTTCTTGATAATTAATTTCTTGTTTCTCTGACTAGTAACCATTAGATCATTCATTATCTGATGGTTCACCTAAAAAATACCCACATAAGACTTTGGCTTATTTGAGAAGGTTTTCTTATTCAACACTGTTGAAATATAGTTTTTGATGATGTAGATATATACATTCCATGTGCCGGATGAGATGATGAAAAAGCAACATGAAGAGTTAGTGATACTTGTTGAAGGTGATGCATTGACAGAGGAGTATAAAAGACTTGAAGAGGACCTGGTGAAAACAGGCGGTTAAGCAGGAGGAAATTCAAACGAGTCCTACAGTTAGCTTTAATACCTTGAAGAGTAATGAAGGTTACACGAATGTGTTCTGGCAAATTTAGCTTTGATCACCAGTGGAATAGATAAGTAAAAAATATGCTCTAATTCCAACAAATGACTCTGACATGACTCTGAGTTTTGATGAGTATTAGCTGAGTTATCCCGGCCAAATTCGGAAGCATCCAAGCACAACATCGGGAATTCAATTTAGGAACTCAGCAGGAAGAACATGACCAATCAAATGAGTTTTGAAATTCATGTTTACCACCTACTCGTTTAAAAACTTAGTAGAGATAGATGTAACATTGCTTTATTTTATTTTAATTTGTTGAATCAATGTGTCTTCTATACATTAAAATAACATCATATCTAAACTAAAAAATGTGTCAAGTGGCTGAGTTTGTGGAACAAACTCAATAATGCAACATTTATTTTCAACGGTGATGGAAAGTTGCACCTTCCACCATATTGTTTGCAATTTTTTACTCCCTGAAGTGGTTCAACGACCAGTTCCTATTTAAAAAATAATGAAAGCACCTCGACACATATGTAATATGTATGTGGAAAACATGAGAGGCAGATATGTAAAAGGGATCAAAAAAAAGGACGGTCAGAAGATCGAATTGTGAAACAAGTTCGTTTTTGATCGGATTTTAGAGTGCTGCGTACCTGTTGTTCCTGGAATCTAAATCTTCACATCTTTCGCTCTCACCAGTGGAAACAACATCTCTTCACTTGTCGATTTGGTAATCTTCTCTTAAACCCACTTTGTGATATATGTTTTGATGTAGTGCATTTGAATAGTCTTTGATCCGGTGGTGTTCTCCAATTATATGTAACAATTTGGTGCTAGAATTGTGCTGAATATGTTGTTTACTTGATTGAATTGCTTGTTTGGAATTGATCTCATTTCAATACACAAAAAGGAAAGTGAACTGTCCTTTTGTTATTGTTATTAGGGTCTTTGCCAGAACCTTGCTCAAGTCAAGACAGAAACGTTATGTGCATGAAGAAGTGATTAATCTTTGGATTTAAATTTTACATGTAATTTTAGTGAGGCTCCAATCCTGGAGAGATAAGGTCAATCACTTGACGTCCATCCGATGAATTTCGCAACCCTCGTTTTTTCTCTTTGTGTGATTTTACTAACATACATGCTGCTGTAGACAGAGTCAGATATGAGATTTCGGCTTCCAAAGGCCATTCAAAGTAGTTGCCGTGCTTACCAAATCATTTATTAAATTTTGTATCCCAAATCAGTGTGGTGGTGGTTGGATCAGTGAAGTTTACTAACTTGTACCAATCATTCCATGAATGGGATTTTGACATTATTTGGAATACAACATTTGGTAAACAAATTTGAGTAGTTTTATCCTATTATAACAAAGGGCCTAACATTGTTGATACAAAGAGTTTTTATTTTTATTTTTTGGAAAGTAAAATTGTAATTGAAAAAAACCAATAGTTACAACTTACAACTTACAACTTACAAGCNAAACCAACCAGCCAACCAAGACTATCATATGAAGCCAAAAAAAAAAATCAGCATCTATAGTCGTGGGTACCTAAACAATGTCTAACAAGCTTATATAACAACAATCCAGTATATTTGCATTCATCACTAGCCTCCCGTATCAAAAATTGGAGGGAAGTTCAAGAGATAAGAGTAATGCGTTCAGTGGGAGAATTGAGTGATGAGATCCAACCAAGAAGTTATTGGAGATGGAGCAAACAAGATTTTTTCCCAGAAGAATCTTTTAAAACCTAGACAACATACGGATCTGCGCTGTCACAAACAACTGCACGCTTCAAGGACCGTCTTATAAGCCGATCAGAGGATGCTGATGAGCTCATAGAGCTCCGGAAACAAAGTGAGAACGAAATGAAACGTTGCCTCACCTGGTGGGACCTTATCTGGTTTGGGTTTGGCTCTGTCATTGGAGCCGGCATCTTTGTGCTCACTGGCCAAGAGGCCCATGATCATGCCGGACCGGCCATTGTCTTATCATATGTCGCATCAGGTGTCTCAGCAATGCTTTCAGTTTTCTGCTACACGGAATTTGCAGTAGAAATTCCGGTCGCCGGAGGTTCTTTCGCTTACTTGAGAGTAGAATTAGGAGACTTTGCAGCATTTATAGCAGCAGGGAATATACTGCTTGAATCCATTGTGGGAACTGCAGCTGCTGCTAGATCATGGACTTCTTATTTCACGACTCTTTTGAATCGACACCCGAACTCATTACGTATACATACAAATCTCACAAATGGGTTCAACCTCCTTGACCCTATTGCTGTTGTAGTTCTGGCAATTGCAGCCACCCTAGCCATGATCAGCACAAGGAAAACTTCATACTTCAACTGGATTGCATCTGCTATAAACACCATAGTAATTTTCTTTGTGATAATTGCAAGGTTTGCTCATGCTGATACGTCTAATTTGCAACCCTTTATGCCTCATGGTGCTGAAGGGGTCTTCCAAGCAGCAGCAATTGTGTATTTTGCTTATGGAGTATTTGACAATATTGCGACAATGGCAGAGGAAACAAAAAAACCATCAAGAGATATTCCACTCGGGTTGCTTGGATCAATGTCAAGGATCACTGTGATATACTGTTTGATGGCACTTGCTCTGAGTATGCTGCAGAAATACACCGATATAGACACAAGTGCAGCATACTCTGTTGTATTTCAGAGTGTAGAGATGAAGTGGGCTAAGTACCTGGTTGCTCTTGGAGCCCTCAAAGGGATGACCACTGTTCTGTTAGTAGGAGCACTAGGGCAGGCACGCTATACTACTCATATTGCGCGAGCCCACATGATTCCACCGTGGTTTGCTCTCGTCCACCCAAAGACAGGAACCCCTATTAATGCCACTCTCTTAATTACCATTTCAAGTGCCATTATTGCATTCTTTTCAAGCTTGAATCAGTTGACAAGTTTGTTATCAGTCAGCACACTCTTTATATTCATGATGATGGCAGTGGCACTTCTTGTGAGGAGATACTATGAACGAGGAATAACTCCTCGAGCAAACCTCTTGAAGCTAGTTGCCTTCTTGCTGATCATTATTGCTTCCTCCATGGGGACTTCAGCATTTTGGGGATTGAACCCCAAAGGTTGGATTGGTTACACCATCACCGTTCCTCTGTGGTTCTTGGGGACCTTGGGGATTGCAATTTCTCTGCCACAGCAACGAACACCAAAATTCTGGGGAGTTCCACTTATTCCGTGGTTGCCATCCTTGTCAATTGCAACAAATTTGTTTCTCATGGGATCATTGGGATCTCAAGCTTTTATAAGGTTCGGCGTCTGCACATTTGTAATGCTGGTCTACTATGNTCAATTTCTCTGCCACAGCAACGAACACCAAAAGTCTGGGGAGTTCCACTTATTCTGTGGTTGCCATCCTTGTCAATTGCAACAAATTTGTTTCTCATGGGATCATTGGGATCTCAGGCTTTTATAAGGTTCGGCGTCTGCACATTTGTAATGCTGGTGTACTATGTTCTTTTTGGTCTCCATGCAACATATGACATGGCCCATCAGCAACACAAGCTAGAATCACAAAAAAATCTTCAAGAAGTAGACATGGAAAAAGCAGGGCCATAAGAAGTTAAATTACCCAATGCCACTTCAATAGTTCATCCAAGAATGCAGTTCTGAGACTGAAAATATATGTACTTATGTAGCATCAAACTTGTGAAATCAATCATCCGAATTAAGATCATTACCCCTCAATGCAACAATGAAGAGGAGAAAATTTTATACATGCTNGAAACATCCAAAATATTTTTTTTTTCAAGGAGAACAAAAAGTATAATTAATAAAATCAAAATTTATATTTCGAGATATTCTATAATGTTTCAAAATATTTTATAACATTTCAATGCATTTGAATAATTATTTTAAAATATTTCAAGTTATTTTAAGATATTTTGATATATTTTGACTAATGTTTAAAAAAATAATACTTAAATTTTTTATTTTTTTTCNTTTTTTTGTGGAATTACTTCCTAAAGAAATGTCACCTCTCAACCAACTTAATCCTCAAAAGTACAAGTTTTTTTACCAACAAATATTTTTTTGCAATTGGAAAAAAATGATTTCAGTCTTGATTCACCATAGATTCTTGATGTCTCTGGCGAGTTCATAAAAAGAAAGTGGGCGTAACTGTTTTTGAAGAAGCTAAAAAACATATCAAGAACAAGAATGATGTCACATAAAAAAAGAGGAATTCAGGGAAGTAAAGGGTATAAACAACAGGAAGCAGAATATATAAAAAGACATCAAGGAAGAAATATGGTTCCTTTTGTAGAAATTTTCAATATGGGTATACCACTAAAAAGTTCTGCCATACAAAAAAAAAGTCATTGCCTAGTTTGGTCCTCCTTAATAAAGGGTGTTGTGAGTTGAGCAATGAGTACACAGACAGACTTAACATTTAGACTTGCATGGCATGCATATTCCAAGATTCCAATAACNTTTTTACCAATAAATATTTTTCTGCAATTGGAAAAAAATGATTTTAGTCTTGATTCACCATAGATTCTTGATGTCTCTGGCGAGTTCATAAAAAGAAAGTGGGCGTAACTGTTTTTGAAGAAGCTAAAAAACATATCAAGAACAAGAATGATGTCACATAAAAAAAGAGAAATTCAAGGAAGTAAAGGGTATAAACAACAGGAAGCAGCAAATATAAAAAGACATCAAGGAAGAAATATGGTTCCTTTTGTAGAAATTTTCAATATGGGTATACCACTAAAAAGTTCTGCCATACAAAAAAAAAGTCATTGCCTAGTTTGGTCCTCCTTAATAAAGGGTGCTGTGAGCTGAGCAATGAGTACACAGACAGACTTAACATTTAGACTTGCATGGCATGCATATTCCAAGATTCCAATAACTCTTTGCAGCTGATAGATAGATCAGAGATGTGCCAAAATAAATGAAATATTTAAGTACCCAGTACACGAGGCTCCTGCTATTGTAGGGTCTGGGGAGAATTACATGTATACAATCTTACCCGTGCAAGCAGAGAGATTGTTTCCGCGACTCAAACCCGTGACTTGGAAACTCATGACATCCAAGTCACAATGGTGCAACTTTAACGTTATGCCAAAGCCCACCCTCCAAATGAAATACTTTAGTATCATAAGAAAAGCAAAAGAAAGAATGACATAGACCAGCCATGCTTGGCTGATCTGGATCTCATTGGTTCCACCACAGGCCATTAAACTTGTTATTCACATTGGATGTGTCAAAATCCTGTCTTCTGAACAACATGGCTTGAGGAAAAGGAATTCAGTTAGATTTCCTTATTGAACAACATGGAAGAATTAGAAATACAACGAGAAACCGACCATCATACTCTACCACTTATTCAGCACAAATATCAATTTGTGGACCGATGACACTAAAAAGAGTTACTTGCTATTATTCCCTTCTTCTAAGTACGTTAGAATCCATAAAAATGGAAACATTTATCATGACTTAGTCAAATTTTTAGGCGATAAATACCTTTTTTTTATAGGAAATGAAAATTTTATTAATACTCTAGTTTAATTAGGGATAATTAGTAATTAAAAACTAAAAATAAGAATTTAGGGGGAAAAAAAAAAGAAAAAAAAAAGATGACAAATTTGAATATGATGAAGGAAAAGAAGGGTCCAATTGGATTGGCTGAAAGCAAGTAGGAGGTGAAGGCTTCAAAATCTTCAAGCCATGCCATGAGATGATTGGAGGGGATGATTTTTGGCTATAAAAAGACAACAAATATATGCAAAACTCGTCTGAGGCATTCCTAAGGGTGTGGTTTGGATCAAAATACGCCTCTTTTCAAGGGCTTTACAGTAAGCTTGAGATTGCCTACCCAACTTCGTTTGGATATTGTAACACCCAAATAAAAATAACAGTGCACTAATTGTCTCAATAAAGTTTTATTTATCAAAATTATCTCCCAATACAAATAAATCTGTCAATATAANTAAGCTTGAGATTGCCTACCCAACTTCGTTTGGATATTGTAACACCCAAATAAAAATAACAGTGCACTAATTGTCTCAATAAAATTTTATTTATCAAAATTATTTCCCAATACAAAAAAATCTGTCAATATAAATAAATATCTCAACAGGATTAAAACATCAATTCCATCGACATCTTCCCGTCTTTAATACTTTGATTATCTCGTTCCGATCTTTTTTCTAAAATCAACCTGAANATCTCAACAGGATTAAAACATCAATTCCATCGACATCTCCCCGTCTTTAATACTTTGATTATCTCGTTCCGATCTTTTTTCTAAAATCAACCTGAAAATATTAAATAAAGCGGGGAAGTATACAATATGACAAGGAAAAATATGCTCAAGGACATTGAATAACAAATAATCGAGTATCACAAAGTATCTCAATCAACAAATACAAATAGCATATTTGTATATCACACGTCATGCAGAATCTTAAAACCGATCTGACACCTCACCAATCATCCCACCTCAACCCGATCCCACCGGTGTCTTGGTTGGCGATGCACCGACTATTGGCTATAACGATCTCGTCTCAATATCCGCAAAATACGATTAATGAGATCAAGAACACGATCAATGAGATCAAAATATTCAACGATATTCAATTGAAATTCTAAAATAATGATAGTACAAGTTGGAATACAAATCAAAAGATAATCAAAAAAATACTCTTTGCAAAGAGATTTAAAAAGAGCATATTGTATACCACCCCGTACCTCAGAATCATTATTTGAATTCGATAACTCTNGAAATACTCTTTGCAAAGAGATTTAAAAAGAGCATATTGTATACCACCCCGTACCTCAGAATCATTATTTGAATTCAATAACTCTTATTTCCATTTCATTTTTCTTATTTTTGAGTAGCCCTCTACTTCTCATTTTTCTCTTCTTTGTTTCTACCAGACAACTCCCTGTCTGTCTCTCGGTTTATCTTTCAAGACCTCCTCCACTTTTTTTTATTTTTGGCTATCTTTATATGCTAGGAAGGTGGGACGTCTTCTGCCAAATTCATTGGCAAGTGTTGAAAAATCTTTCCATGAATTTTTCTACAATATATTCAATGCTAGCTGAAATCTCATTTCTTTATTCTTTCTCTCTCTTCTTTGTCTTGTCTCTTTTTTTTTTTTTTTTTCAAAGTCTTCACGTGGGTGAAGACCAAAGAAGTATAAATGTTAAGATATTTATATTTTACTCCCCTTTATTTCACTTATTATATATATCAACCACAAAACTTAACTATTCCTTATACTTTCACATCAAAACTCATAATATTTTACACTTAAACTACTTCTAAAAATTTGGGATCTCACAATCTACCCTCTTTAAAAGAATTTCGTCCCGAAATTCCTTAGTTCACCAAGAATCCCAAAATTTGTTGGGTGCAAAGTGTAACATGAGAAAGAAAAAGAATATAAAGTATTTATANTGTTTTGCTCAGTTGCCCTCTTATTTGGTTATATATATCATACTCTTCACTTAGTTTGTGCATCCTTTTTTACTCTCAACAATTCTAGTGTACCTAGAATGATTTTCATTCTTTGGCTAGCCATTAGACTCNAGTGTGTTATTGAATTTTTTCTCAATAAAGGTGTAATTACATTTACTTTCTCTCAATTCACTAAACTAAAAGTCTCTTCTTTTTTTTGTGTCCTAGTTGTTTGATCTCACAACAAAAACACAGTGAACTCACTTCCCACAAATCNGGCTACTCATTTAGGGATTGGGTGAATTCTCCGTAGAAATGCAAATGAATCATACCACCAGTTAATTTTTCATTATCCTTACTCTGCAACTACTAGAGGCTTATGCTACAAATGAGTGNCCAAATAGCAATAACAGAGCACTAATTGTTTCAATAAAATTTTATTTATCAAAATTATCTCTCAATACAAATAAATCTGTCAATATAAATAAATCTCTTAACAGGATTAAAACATCAATTCCATCAACATCTCCTCGTTTTTAATATTTTGATTATCTCGTTTCGATCTTTTCTCTAAAATCAACCTAAAAATATTAAATAAAGCGGGAAAGTATACAATATGACGAGAAAAAATATGCTCGAGGATATTGAATAATAAATAATCGAGTATCACAAAGTATCTCAATCAACAGATACAAATAGCATATTTGCATATCACACGTCATGCAGAATCAAAACTGATCTGACACCTCACCAATCATCCCACCTCAACCCGATCCCACCGGTGTCTTGGTTGGCGATGCACCGGCTATTGGCTATCACAATCTCGTCTCAATATCCGCAGAACACGATTAATAAGATTAAGAACACGATCAATGAAATCAAAATATTCAACGATATTCAATCGAAATTCTAAAATAATGATAGCACAAGTTGGAATACAAATTAAAGGATAATCAAAGAAATACTCTTTGCAAAGAGATTTAAAGAGAGCATATTGTATACCACCCCTACCTCAGAATTATTATTTGAATTCGATAACTCTGATTTTCGTTTCATTCTTCTTATTTTCGGGTAACCCTCTACTTCCCATTTTTCTTTTCTTTGTTTCTGCCAGACAACTCCTTGTCTGTCTCTCGGTTTATCTTTCAAGACCTCCTCCACTTTCTTTTATTTTTGGCTATCTTTATATGCAAGGAAGGTGGGACGTCTTCTGTCAAATTAATTGGCAAGTGTTGAAAAAAAAATTCCACGACTTTTTCTACAATATATTCAATGCTAGCTGAAATCTCATTTCTTTATTCTTTCTCTCTCTTTCTTTGTCTTGTCTCTTTTTTTTTTTTAAGTCTTCACGTGGGTGAAGACCAAAGCAGTNTTGTTTAAATTTACTCATCCACTCACAAACATGTTTGTTAATAAAGTTGACGAATATAAATCATCTTTAAGTCCACCTAACTTGTTATTTCTAGAGGATACTAAGAAATATGCCTATTAGGCTTCTTCAAGTTCGTGTTATAAGAGTAGATTACAATGTAGTTTGATTAGATTACGGTAAAATTGGGTTTTTGAGAGTTGGTCTTATCATTTTAACATCAATCCTATCATTTACAAATAATCATAACATTTTTAGAATTGATCTTAAACTTTTTTTAATCTTAAATTAATCTCATGCCATCATAATTTGACTTTTTTAAATCTTAACTTGGCCTAAAATGAGTTGTAACTTGTAAAAGTCTCTTCAATCCTTAATGTTTTTTAGACCTAAAAAAATCTTCTCCAATTCTATTCCTAAACTCATATCAAATCAAAAGATATTCAAATTTTACTCAAATCAACAAAGACTCAAACTTTAAATCAAAATCACCAATAGTCTGATTTAGAGTCGATCCAATCATTTGGCCAATAAAATTTGGACTTAGACTCCACTTTAAGGAAGACCTCATAATTTATATGTATGTAGTAATAGCCAAAAACAATTTTGAATTCATAAAAAATAGGCCTCACAAAAAAACTTAGATTTAAACTCAAACAAAAAGATTTCAATTTGAGTAGAGTGAGCCTAAAAATTCAGCCCATGAAAGAAAAAGGCCATAAAATTCAATTTGTTTAAAAAAAAGAAGAAAAAAATTAATAGTAAAACTAAAAATACTGAAAAATCAAGTTTTAATCTCCAAAAAAATTAAGTTCAACCATCATATATTTTTCAATCTCTCTCTCTCTTTTTCTCTCTCTCTCTCTTAAATCTCACCATCAAGTTCAAATATATTAACAAAAATATAAAAACTTAATTAATTTTTTTGTATTTCAAAAAATTTACTATTTATATTGAAAATAAAAATGCCTCATTTATTGTTTCCACTTTAGGCCCCAAAATATTCCTTGTTAGATTTGATTATCGTTTAAAAATTCAATAATCATATTTCACTCTCCTTTAAATTTGAGTTTATTCACTAGTCTTGTATATGAAATTAAACTTTTTATTTGTAAAGGTTTATATCAAGGTTAGAGGTATTCTAACTCACTCTTATTTAATTGTAAATTTTGACATGATATTAACGCAATTTCTCTCTCTCACACACACACACAAGCTGAGAGCCTCCCTTTGTGAGAATTTATTTATCATCCACACTTGCTTTTGCTTGATTATCTAATTTAANCGTAAAGGTTTATATCAAGGTTAGAGGTATTCTAACTCACACTTATTTAATTGTAAATTTTGACATGATATTAACGCAATTTCTCTCTCTCTCACACACACACAAGCTGAGAGCCTCCCTTTGTGAGAATTTATTTATCATCCACACTTGCTTTTGCTTGATTATCTAATTTAATCTCCCAGTTTTAGCCCCACATTAGATTTGTGAAAAATAATTGTTTGATAATGAGCAAGGAATATTCGTATGTTTACTAAACAAGATGTATTTAACTCATAATTTATTAGATACATTTTATGAATGTTAACTAAGAATCATAAATAAATTGCTCCCGGTTGTCCAATCTTTATAGAACGTTTAATAGGTAATCTACCAGCTGAACAATTTTAAGAAAAAATGAATTAAAAGGGTCTTTGTATCCACAAATTAAGTACAAACAACCAATATGCAATCACTAATAATGCCATTAANCGATACATTTTATGAATGTTAACTAAGAATCATAAATAAATTGCTCCTGGTTGTCCAATCTTTATAGAACGTTTAATAGGTAATCTATCAGCTGAACAATTTTAAGAAAAAGTGAATTAAAAGGGTCTTTGTATCCACAAATTAAGTACAAACAACCAATATGCAATCACTAATAATGCCATTAATTATGTACAAACAAATAGGGCATACCCAATAGGCTCTCGTCATTGAGAGTTTAAGGAGAGTTAGATGTACACAGTCTCATCCCTCAAAATAAAGGAGAAATAGACAATTAATATACACTCACTAGTAATGTCATTTGTCTTCAAACTATTAAATTTTCTAGCNGTACCCAATAGGCTCTCGTCATTGAGAGTTTAAGGAGAGTTAGATGTACACAGTCTCATCCTTCAAAATAAAGGAGAAATAGACAATTAATATACACTCACTAGTAATGTCATTTGTCTTCAAACTATTAAATTTTCTAGCAGCATACCACCACCAACTTTTTATTTCCAAAACGCAACAAATGCAAACAAAGTCGATCGATCATACAAAATGTAATGAAGGAGAACGGCCTAGACAACAACAGAATCAGAGTTTTGCTCCAAGCAAGGTCATGAGGAAGTCCTTGTAGTCTCCAGAAGTGTCGTCGATAACTGCATTATCAAGGCTAGTTTTGTTCATGTTAAAATACTCTCCTCTAATTTTCATCATATCAATTTCAGCTCGAGTTACAATGGCTCTGGTTAGTGAATCTTCGTCGGTCCCAAGCCCAANACATAATGAAGGAGAACGGCCTAGACAACAACAGAATCAGAGTTTTGCTCCAAGCAAGGTCATGAGGAAGTCCTTGTAGTCTCCAGAAGTGTCGTCGAT
This sequence comes from Ilex paraguariensis, assembly GCA_963454935.2. Taxonomy (NCBI): domain Eukaryota; kingdom Viridiplantae; phylum Streptophyta; class Magnoliopsida; order Aquifoliales; family Aquifoliaceae; genus Ilex; species Ilex paraguariensis. The sequence goes on from CAUOFW020006935.1 coordinate 225,793, forward strand.
AACTGCATTATCAAGGCTAGTTTTGTTCATGTTAAAATACTCTCCTCTAATTTTCATCATATCAATTTCAGCTCGAGTTACAATGGCTCTGGTTAGTGAATCTTCGTCGGTCCCAAGCCCAACAATTGAAGCTCTAATAACCTGGTAATGTTCCAAACAACAAAGGTGGTAATATCAGATACTTCCACCTATAGGAAAAGTAAAAGAGCCAAAGGGAAGGAAGGAAGAGAAAGAATGACAACTAAACTTCAAAATACTCTCTAACAACGAATCATTTAATCTGATGGTAATAATGCATTTACTTCTACATAGATAGAACTTCTCTGCCAAATCTAAAGTGTTAAGAGGCATATACTCCAAAAGCTTAAGTTGTTAGAGACGGTGTAATTTAAGTTTTTATGTACTTCAGCAATAAGTTTCAACTGAATCGTCCAAATGGATAGTTCCATGCAAATTTAATACTTTCAACAGGAAAGAAAGAAAATTGGAAGTTACTTTTAGCTACCGGGGGGAGGGGGGGGCAGTACCATTTCTTTCCTATTTATAGCCTTTACCCTTTGGACATAAATAAAAGGGCCTATGATCAGTCTTGTTCTCGTTAATCAAGAATCCTCGGAAAGATCACTGGATAGATGCCTAATCTTTGACTCTATATGCATCCAAACCAATTCAACGCACTTGATAGTCCAATACTTTACCATTTCACCAAGCTATCTCCCCACCCCTATTGATNCCTCGTTAATCAAAAATCCTCGGAAAGATCACTGGATAGATGCCTAATCTTTGACTCTATATGCATCCAAACCAATTCAACACACTTGATAGTCCAATACTTTACCATTTCACCAAGCTATCTCCCCACCCCTATTGATGTAAGAATTACACATACTTCAATGACCAGTAAGGGTTGCTGCAGATTGTCCAACACACAGATCACAGGAAAGAGAAAAGAGAGGTCACAATGAGGTTTGTGCTCTAAGTCCAATCTGCACCGGCCTAGTTCTAAACTAACATTCTGTCTGAAAATGGGTCGAGATTAATTTTGGACAATACAAGGTTGTCCATAACGGAAAGCATTCGGTGCTCATCCTTCTCACTTCCTCGCCAACTTATCAAACCCATATTCAAATGAAAATCTGAATTCCAAAGAACAAAGAATCAAATTCACATAACAACATATTTTTGGTGATATTAATAAAGTAAGATATCTGTGCTCAGAAGAAAGACGAGTGGAAAAAAAAGATAGGGACGTTTGACATTTCAATCACCTCAGCAAAGTGCTTTTCTGGGGTATCTAGACACCAAACAACCACTTTCAAAATAGATTCCAGAATGCCTTTGCCACAGCGCATGATGTCCTGTCAAGCCGTTTGTTTGAAAAACTCTCACAAAAGTAAACATAATACGAAGAAGAAAAGAAGGAAGCAAAAAGAGAAGAAGAAAATTGTCAGATGATCAGTAGGTTGAAAAACCCAAACCTCATGAATGGGATTTCCATAGCTCTGCTTATAGCATTGGAAAGTTCCTTTTAGTTGGAAAGCATTCCTAGTGCCAAGTATCCACACAATATCATCATGATCTAATTGTTTTGCTTTAATGGCTTCATGTAGCTTAGCTGCCTCTAAATTTGCCACGTCGAAATCCACCACTTCTCTATCATATCTATAAGAACGCACTAAACCCACTAGAATCTGTGCACCAACAATACAAATTAATTAGAACTCACACTCATACACCTCTAATACTGTATACGTTCAAATAACAGCATGAATCAAATTAATCAAAGGTGTTGCAAATGCAATGGTTAAGGATTGCAGCATTGCTGATTGTTTTCAAATGTATGAGAATTACATGCTAAGGTGGCCCAGAAAATATCCGCAGCTTCAACTTTAATGTTTATGTCCTTAGGCACAGATTTGAACCAGTGCCAAGAAATGAGGTTCTTACATAAAGTGAAACTTGGAAGTCATTTCCAATTTTTTTTTGGTTAATTTTCAGGTCTATCTCTTTCAAGCTAGTGAAAGTTTTCCAATATGTTGGAAGCCTCTAGCTTTCCTATTAGATTCCACTGCTGTTTTACGAAAACTATGCCACCAAATAGTTGTTTTATTTTTTGATTTTTATAATTATTGTAATACTTCAAACTACTACCAATGTAGATTCTCATAGAAAAGATGGTTGATCCATAATTTTTTTGTGATTCTAATATTACAACACATTCGACATATCAATCTTGTGAGAAATTTTCCGGATATAAAATTTCAAGTAATTATCTTTATGAGGAAAAACTCGAAGCTCAAGCTTACGCATCTAAAGACCTCAGAAACATGTTGTCCAACAACAAAGTGGACTGAACAAAATACTAGCAGGTAGATACTGAAGAAACATTCAAGTTAGTTAAATTATTTGTTATTGAATAGTTGAATCAGATGTCTCTAATTAATAAGATTTACAATGTCTAAAGGCAGGTTGTTGCTCCGAAGAATACGGCACAATATTGCATAGTGTCAGTATGCTATCTTTGTGAATAAGTCAATTACCTTTTGGAGTGGTAAGGAGACATTTGAAGTGATGTCTTCTTCGAGTGAACAATCATACAGAGAACAGTAGGCATGCCTCACTGCCACCAGATGGTGAGGCGAGGATGCACATGCTATCTCAACTATTACTTGTAGTTGGTTTATGCCTTTGTTCCTCGACTTCAAGGCCTCATTCGCCAGCCTCGCGTCCCTTTCAGGAGGATCATATGTCCACAAAATCACCGATTTCTGTCATTCATCAAATGTTTAGAGTGTTGCATTGTATAAATGCATGGATTACATTTAGATCTGTTAATTGACCAGTCTTTCCAAACTTTGATTTCCACTAATTGAGCTTGAGAATGTTTTGCCAGAAATAAAACCAATTAATTTAGTAGAAGTTAAAAATTCATGTAATATCAGATACGGCGGGGTACTCTGGTTTTGTGATTTCTTAATCTCCTTCCTATCTATAAGCCCGCCCCAGAAGCCTAGGAGTGTACATAAAAATCTAAACTTTTGTTTTTACAACAAGAGCTTGATACTGATACTGATACTGCATTTAAGATATTTAAAAGGACATCAATATCAGGAATGGAATCAGGCCAAAACCCATAACTTATCCTGTTTAATAAATGAATTGTTTCTTATTTAGGATCACATCAATATGTAGTATCAGGCATAAATTTCCACCTCCTGCAATGACTCAGTTCTTCGAGCAGCCAAGACTAACAGGACCATCAGTGATATGGGGTCAAAAAATGAAAAAAAACTACAAAAGAGAAGAAGACCTATAGGCTAAAATTAAATTTTTTTGTGCAGCCTCTCATTTTCTTATTGAGAAGAGAACAGCCCCTCGCCCCATTTGAGATACTCTTGACCAAGAAGTACTCGATTCTCTTTTGGATAGGCACTGAAAGACAGGATGAAAGCTATACTTTTGTGTCATGTTCAAGATATGCATAAAGTGCTGGAAAACATGTATATTATACATAAAATCCACCCACAATCACTATCAAGGATTCAAGAACACAAGCATACAACTAGAAATCATAAAAGCCACACGCACTGGAACTATAAAGAACCAAAAAATTGAAGAAAATAAATATTTTCCCTCAATCTGGAATTCCCAATGCTCACATGACACTACCTTCTTAGTTGAAGAAACCAATCATGTTTTCTTATTTTCTTGTTGGGTGCGGCAGTGACGAGAGGATTGAGACAAAATGGGCATTTTTTTTTTTTGTTCTCATAGACAAAATGGGCATTAAAACATCAGAACTGGAAGAAAAATTAAGACAAGGGATTGCAAATTTGTCAAACATGGCAATATCTCAAGAGGCCAGAACAAAAAATAGTAACTGCAATTTGAATTGAATGATTTACCCTGAAATCACCAGACAGTTCGGACTGGAGACTATCAATGAGGGACTCATTGTAAAGCTGCTGATATGTCTCTCTAATCTTCCTCCTTTGGCTTTCATTCCTGTGCCCCAACACCGATATTATCGCTGCCTCATCCGTTCCCCATCCTAACCATCAAATCATCAACCCATGATCTTGAAGAACATGTACACATATGGATACACATAAAATGTGTGTGTGTGTGTGTGAAAACAAACAAAGAATCATAAATTGAACAAAAGCCCAATTACCACCAAAGAAAAAACAGAAAATTTCAGAAAAAGAACAGGAGATGGGGCAGGGGCAGGGGCAGGGGAGAGAGAGAGAGAGACCCTGGAAGGCTTTTTTGAGTCTTCCACAGTCTTCGGTTGGAGGAGGAACAACATCTGGTAATCTGAGTGTACCCATTTTTCTCTCTATCAGAATTTTCTCTCAGAAAAATCCAGACAAACAGAAACGAGAAAATAGCTCAACTGCTTAGTAGTGTTCTATAAACGAAATGTTGTTTTGGTTTCAGTTTCTTTGTTTCTTATGAGTCCGTTATTGCTGCTTTCCCTCCTCATTCATAGCTGAAAAAAAAAAAGTATGAAAAATCTTTCACTGGACTTTAATGCCCCTTCTCTGAATTTAATTGCTTTCCAACTCCTTCTCTTATTTTCAACAATAAAAAGAGTGGAAGAAAATAGTTGAAAATCCATCAAGGGGCAAGTCAAACTCAGTTTTTTTTTTTTGTAAATTTTTTGTAAACGTACAACAGGTCATTAAAGAATTTCATTTTCGGTTAAATTAATATAAAGTAATATAGTTGATCATCCTTCAATTGGGTTATTTTCAACCAAGAGACCAATCCTTATCAAAAATAGTGGTTGAATTCCAATGTCCCAATTTTGAAGTTCTATTATGTTATTTCCATCACTCGGGATTTTCATATGCACTCGTTAGGTACTTTCTCATATGTAGAGATGTATGATTGATTTGTTATTCTAATAGTAATGTCTTATATATAGCAAAATAATAATAATAATAATTTTTAGGCATGCCTTTTGGTTAATTTGTCACAATACTATCGAGAGTTGTAATGAAAGAAGAATTTGAGGAGACAATAAAAAGATTTTAATTTTCTTAATTTCAAATTTAATCAAGTTCAGTGTTAACGTCAAATTCATCAGGTCCATTTGGGTGCGGAGCAAGGTTTTTATTGTTTTTTTTAAGTTTAGAAAGGCCAAACACATGAATACAAGAATTTACCATGTCACAAAATAAAAAGATTAGGATCACTTTATAAATTTTGAGAAAGTTGAGAGGGGTAGAGTATCAAATAAGATAGAGTTATGCCTTTTTTACACTATATACACGAAAACCTCTCAATGGAATATATATATTTCAAGAAATGGAAAAGAAAGCATATCAAGCCCAATGTTGGGATTGAAGGCTTATAAGTCTAGTGGAGGTAACTACCTTAATGATGCTAACCCAACTGTAATTCAAGTACTAACATGGATAAGGTGTGAATTCATATGCTTTGATTTCGAATTTTCACAATTTTTTTGAATTAGACCATAAATTTCCTAATTCTAGCATTGATGATCTATCTTTAATTAGACCAATAAAAAAATTAGTTAAGGTATAAATAAACTAGCCCAAACACTTCTGAATTCATTTGGTTGTTAGAGAGACTAACAGAAATTCACTTGTGGACTTATAAGAATTCATTTCAATCAATTCTACTTGATTGACATAAATAATATCTAAAAAATGAAAATTTTAGATCGTCAATATATATAGTTATAATTTATCAAACAGCAATGTTGCTTAAACTTAATTTGTTGACATAATCCCTTATAATCATTAGACTGATAGAGATTTCTAATATTTGTCGAAATCCGCTATTAATTTCAAAACATGTTTTTTCTCATAAAATGAGCCAACACATAGAACAATGACCCCAATATGTTCAATTAGTAGGAGGAAGATAATTTATATCACAACTCGATGTAAACTAATGATTTGTTTGATATAAAAGGCTATGAAGATATTGAATAAAGCAAAAATTGAGTACCCAAATATATCTAGATGTCAATTTTTATGCTTATATTAAAGCTTTTAACAGTTTTATTTCTAGAATTAGCAGACTTCTATGACATTTCATGTGCTTTAATATCAATTTACTTCATGTCTATTTGCCTTCCTTAATTACAGTTTTTTTGAATATTCAATAGATTTATATAGTTATGACTCATTTATGTTGACGTCTAATTGAATTCAAGAAATTCCGAATTTGAAGTTGTAATCAAGTGTCACCCATTTGTTCTATCCCCGGTTCATAACTGAAAATTTTCAAAATTATGAACTTCAAAAACCAATTTGGCAGCCATATATTTGTTGATAGGAAAAAATCTGTCAAATCCAAGCACAAATGGTTGTTATAATAGCGTTCACTAGTCGTACCCCGTGCAAAACATTTTTTTTTTTAATGTATGAGTTTAATTACTGTGGTTAAAAAATTAAAATTTAAGTGAATTAAGTTAAAAGTTAAAATTTAAATGAATTATCGTAGTTAAAAAGTTAAATTATAAGATAAACTGGTGGATCTGAGTTATTGTTGTACTTTTCTAACCCCAAAACTTAAACAACTTAAACATAAGACTCTGTTTTATTATTGTAAATAGCAATTGATATCCTCACAAATCCGTTACTGAACAAAGCATCCCATTTTATGCAACCAATGGCAAACCCAACAGTTCCATTGAAATACCCCCAAACATTATATATAAGAAAATTAAAAAATAAAGAAATAAGAAAATTACTCTTACGGGTTAACCCGAATAGCTATAGCCTCACCTCTCAACCAAAAGGTCCAAGATCCAAAACTCATCAGTGATCAGGTGTGAATAAGATGGAAGCAAATTTATCTAATACACGTGATTTGTGAATATAATTGTCTTACTTGTTTATAGTCTCTTGTTAGGTTGTATAACAAGTCACCTCTGAGATACAAAAAAAGTCACCCAATTCCATATAATTGCAATTCTAGAAATTTTCCTTAGAATTTTCCCTCAAAAGGTACGTGGTTAAACAATTCTTGGTCATAAAAAAGAAAAGAAGATCTAAGATGAGAAGAAAGAAGTGGTGACTTTTACTCCCACAGGGACTGGACTACGGTGACATTTCTTCAAAATTTATTATTTTAAAAGGTATTTTTATAATTTTTGTAGGTATTTCATAATTCAAAAATTTATCATTTTTGTGAATAATTTATTTTATTTATGGGTATTTTTACCATTATTGTAAGTATTTTTATCATTAATGTGATAATTATTTTTATCATTTTTCTACTGTACAAAAATAATTATCACTTTTGTAGTTGACTAGCCATATTTATGGGTATTTTTACTACTGTTGTGATAACTATTTTTATTATTTTTATTCGGTATAAAAAAAATATATCACTTTTATATGTGATTTACTATATTTATTGGTGTTTTTACTACTGTTATATTANCCAGAATACTATCGAGAGTCGCAATGAAAGAAGAATTTGAGGAGACAATAAAAAGATTTTAATTTTCTTAATTTCAAATTTAATCAAGTTCAGTGTTAACGTCAAATTCATCAGGTCCATTTGGGTGCGGAGCAAGGTTTTTATTGTTTTTTTTAAGTTTAGAAAGGCCAAACACATGAATACAAGAATTTACCATGTCACAAAATAAAAAGATTAGGATCACTTTATAAATTTTGAGAATGTTGAGAGGGGTAGAGTATCAAATAAGATAGAGTTATGCCTTTTTTACACTATATACACGAAAACCTCTCAAAAGTCTAGTGGAGGTAACTAACCCAACTGTAATTCAAGTACTAACATGGATAAGGTGTGAATTCATATGCTTTGATTTCGAATTTTCACAATTTTTTGGAATTAGACCATAAATTTCCTAATTCTAGCATTGATGATCTATCTTTAATTAGACTAATAAAAAAATTAGTTAAGGTATAAATAAACTAGCCCAAACACTTCTGAATTCATTTGGTTGTTAGAGAGACTAACAGAAATTCACTTGTGGACTTATAAGAATTCATTTCAATCAATTCTACTTGATTGACATAAATAATATCTAAAAAATGAAAATTTTAGATCGTCAATATATATAGTTATAATTTATCAAACAGCAATGTTGCTTAAACTTAATTTGTTGACATAATCCCTTATAATCATTAGACTGATAGAGATTTCTAATATTTGTCGAAATCCGCTATTAATTTCAAAACATGTTTTTTCTCATAAAATGAGCCAACACATAGAACAATGACCCCAATATGTTCAATTAGTAGGAGGAAGATAATTTATATCACAACTCGATGTAAACTAATGATTTGTTTGATATAAAAGGCTATGAAGATATTGAATAAAGCAAAAATTGAGTACCCAAATATATCTAGATGTCAATTTTTATGCTTATATTAAAGCTTTTAACAGTTTTATTTCTAGAATTAGCAGACTTCTATGACATTTCATGTGCTTTAATATCAATTTACTTCATGTCTATTTGCCTTCCTTAATTACAGTTTTTTTGAATATTCAATAGATTTATATAGTTATGACTCATTTATGTTGACGTCTAATTGAATTCAAGAAATTCCGAATTTGAAGTTGTAATCAAGTGTCACCCATTTGTTCTATCCCCGGTTCATAACTGAAAATTTTCAAAATTATGAACTTCAAAAACCGATTTGGCAGCCATATATTTGTTGATAGGAAAAAATCTGTCAAATCCAAGCACAAATGGTTGTTATAATAGCGTTCACTAGTCGTACCCCGTGCAAAACATTTTTTTTTTTAATGTATGAGTTTAATTACTGTGGTTAAAAAATTAAAATTTAAGTGAATTAAGTAAAAAGTTAAAATTTAAATGAATTATCGTACTTAAAAAGTTAAAAGGTTAAATTATAAGATAAACTGTTGGATCTGAGTTATTATTGTACTTTTCTAACCGCAAAACTTAAACAACTTAAACATAAGACTCTGTTTTATTATTGTAAATAGCAATTGATATCCTCACAAATCCGTTACTGAACAAAGCATCCCATGTTATGCAACCAATGGCAAACCCAACAGTTCCATTGAAATACCCCCAAACATTATATATAAGAAAATTAAAAAATAAAGAAATAAGAAAATTACTCTTACGGGTTAACCCGAATAGCTATAGCCTCACCTCTCAACCAAAAGGTCCAAGATCCAAAACTCATCAGTGATCAGGTGTGAATAAGATGGAAGCAAATTTATCTAATACACGTGATTTGTGAATATAATTGTCTTACTTGTTTATAGTCTCTTGTTAGGTTGTATAACAAGTCACCTCTGAGATACAAAAAAAGTCACCCAATTCCATATAATTGCAATTCTAGAAATTTTCCTTAGAATTTTCCCTCAAAAGGTACGTGGTTAAACAATTCTTGGTCATAAAAAAGAAAAGAAGATCTAAGATGAGAAGAAAGAAGTGGTGACTTTTACTCCCACAGGGACTGGACTACGGTGACATTTCTTCAAAATTTATTATTTTAAAAGGTATTTTTATAATTTTTGTAGGTATTTCATAATTCAAAAATTTATCATTTTTGTGAATAATTTATTTTATTTATGGGTATTTTTACCATTATTGTAAGTATTTTTATCATTAATGTGATAATTATTTTTATCATTTTTCTACTGTACAAAAATAATTATCACTTTTGTAGTTGACTAGCCATATTTATGGGTATTTTTACTACTGTTGTGATAACTATTTTTATTATTTTTATTCGGTATAAAAAAAATATATCACTTTTATATGTGATTTACTATATTTATTGGTGTTTTTACTACTGTTATATTAATTATTTTTATCACTATTTTCAATATCAGAATAATAATAAAATATCTACAAATATAATAAAAATTGATATAATATCAAAATTTTATTTTTTGTGTACCATAGACAAATCTAAAAATAGGAGGTGGAAGTGCCAAGGAGCATAAAGATAGAATGGAGTCATATAGGAATTATTTAGCATCCCAAGTAAAGAAGTTGATATTTTTAATTTTTTTTTGAGATTTGTAATTTTTATTTTATTTTTTTGGGCAAAGTCCAAATGGGTAAGGTGATTTCCAAGAATAATAACACACCAAACAAGGAACACACACTACACAGTACCAAAAATAAAGGAGGATAATGAGGCATGGGCTGGATTGTACATTTTCTGTGCTGGACTGTCACAAATAATGGGACATTATCCTACCTGCCCAAATAAATAAAGCTGCAATTATTACTATGGATAGAGCCCACAAGGATGTCATTGTCCCCCACGTGATTCATGTGCCTTTATTTATTTTTTTAGCTATTTAAAAAAAAAGAGGTAAAAGAGTGCTTATTGTAATCATTTTTTTATAAATTTTAATAGTAGAATCATGATATCTCTAATTATATCCGCTATTTTTTTCGGGAATGAGCTTAATTATACTAACATAATGGTCAATAATCAAAATCTAATATTGTATAAACTTCAATACATAAACTTTTAACCTCAAAATAAGAAATTTGAATGTTACCCTATTAAGTCATTCACTCACTCGATAGTGTGATTCATGTGTCTCTGTTTAAAGAGATTCATTTTCTAAGCCGGACTGTCATAAATAGTGGGACATTATCCCAGCAGTCCAGATAAATAAAGCTGCAATTGTTACTATGGATGGGCTGTTATTACTATGTATAGAGCCCAGGAGAATGTCATTGTCTTCGTCGTGATTTATGTGTCTCCTCTTCTTTCTTTCTTTCTTTCTTTTCTATTTATAAAAAATAGGATAAAAGAGAACTCTTCGAAATCATTTATATAAATTTTATTGGTGGAATCATTAGATTTTTAATTATACTTGTTATTCTTCTTAGGAATGAACTTAATGAGGGTAACATTGCAGTCAACCACTAAACTCTAATGTGAACTACAAAATTTGAACCTCCAACTTTAAAGTGAAAAGTTCAACTAATATCCCACTAGACCATAGTGTAATTCATGTGTCTCTGTTTAATAGGATAAATTTCAAAATGCTACCTTACCCAATTGTAAATTACTAGAAACATAGCAAAGTATTAAGAACCAGTTGTAATGATATATTTACTTTTTTCCCCGATAAGCAACGACAAGTTATACTAAAGGCTTAAAAACGTCACGGTTATACTATATCGTAACGGTGATATTGTGTAATTATTCAATAATAAAAAATTAACTGGACAAAGTGTATCCCATTTTTTTATATATAGTAGTTATTACATGATATAAACGAACTAGTTATTGCCTGTACCTGAAAGTACAGAGTAATAAAAAATGATAAACAATAAATATATTTTTGTTCATATCCAAAATCAAATCACAAACATAGAGAAGAGATAAAGAAATTTAAGAATCGGTTTATTTATTGTTGTAAAAACCCTTGCTTCATGGTGAAGGGGTGGTGCCAAAAAAATAATAATAATAATAATTGGAACAAAATCTCTCCATTAGAGAGAATCACAAATCAATCTTGTTTGTGAATAATTTTATGAAATAATTGCTAAAACTTTGAGAAAAGAAATGAAATTAATAGGATGCACAGGGTTTGTTCCCACATCTCATTCACATCCTCTCAAAGTCATCCTGTCAAAGTACCCTCCAGTCATCATTGACTAACCTTTTCTAATGGTGGTATTAAACAGTGACACAATAGATCTAATAGGAAATTTATAAGAAAGAAGTCAAATTACCATCCTAGAATCAGATCTGCTTTAATACTTTTTTTTTTGACAAGTTATCTATCTTTAATGTCTCATTTACATAATGTCCTATTTGAATTTACGGTAGGTCAAAAAAAAAAGGGAGGGCTTAATGCACGAGATTCATATCACTACAGAGTTTATGGAGGAATAGATGTATGTAGCTCTACAATTACAAAGACTATTTTCCCGATTCGAATCCTTAACACCCAAATAATAATGATAAGACTGCGTATATTTAATCCTCCTTAGATTCTGTAATAGTGGAAACGTCGTGCACTAAGCCGCCTTTATAGAATTGTTTGTTGAAACATATTTAAGTTTTCTAAACAATAATGGCGAACGTGTAGCACAACATTGCCACATTTCTTTAACGTAATAAACCTCAACATACAACTTGTCGGATAACTCATAATAGTTGAATTTTCATTGCTAATGTCTCGGGATTCTAACTTTGAGTNGTAATAAAAAATGATAAACAATAAATATATTTTTGTTCATATCCAAAATCAAATCACAAACATAGAGAAGAGATAAAGAAATTTAAGAATCGGTTTATTTATTGTTGTAAAAACCCTTGCTTCATGGTGAAGGGGTGGTGCCAAAAAAATAATAATAATAATAATTGGAACAAAATCTCTCCATTAGAGAGAATCACAAATCAATCTTGTTTGTGAATAATTTTATGAAATAATTGCTAAAACTTTGAGAAAAGAAATGAAATTAATAGGATACACAGGGTTTGTTCCCACATCTCATTCACATCCTCTCAAAGTCATCCTGTCAAAGTACCCTCCAGTCATCATTGACTAACCTTTTCTAATGGTGGTATTAAACAGTGACACAATAGATCTAATAGGAAATTTATAAGAAAGAAGTCAAATTACCATCCTAGAATCAGATCTGCTTTAATACTTTTTTTTTTGACAAGTTATCTATCTTTAATGTCTCATTTACATAATGTCCTATTTGAATTTACGGTAGGTCAAAAAAAAAAGGGAGGGCTTAATGCACGAGATTCATATCACTACAGAGTTTATGGAGGAATAGATGTATGTAGCTCTACAATTACAAAGACTATTTTCCCGATTCGAATCCTTAACACCCAAATAATAATGATAAGACTGCGTATATTTAATCCTCCTTAGATTCTGTAATAGTGGAAACGTCGTGCACTAAGCCGCCTTTATAGAATTGTTTGTTGAAACATATTTAAGTTTTCTAAACAATAATGGCGAACGTGTAGCACAACATTGCCACATTTCTTTAACGTAATAAACCTCAACATACAACTTGTCGGATAACTCATAATAGTTGAATTTTCATTGCTAATGTCTCGGGATTCTAACTTTGAGTTTGGTAAGACATGTCCTTATCAATCCAATATGCATGTTTATTTATTAATTCATAAGATTCCAAAAAACAAGTAGTTAGAACGATTCTCCCTCATAAAAAAAGAAGGGAAAAAACAAAAAACAATGCAATATGGACCTACCTCCACTCCTCATAACCTAAGTTGCTCAAAAGCTGTTGTTCTTATCTGTTCCATAATTCAGATGGGCATAATTTATCAGATGGGAAAAAGCCAGCTCACAAATGAGAAATGCCATGCCTTTAGATGGTGTCATTTCTCAAACAGCTCATGCAAGTGATAGGTAATTAAGCTGTAGCACATGTCTCATGCACCCATCTTATTATAGTTTAGGGTTTTTCGCACTTTATATCCGAAAAGATTTCAAATTTCTCACTTTGTATTTTTAAAAATTAAAATTTTTATATTATACTCTTAATGTATAAAAAATATTGCAATATAGTCTTTCTATTAACTTCTGTTGTTTTTTTCCTCAAAAATTAAGCCATTAACATTAACCGAAAAACTAACGGAAAATTAAAAGAAGGATTACATTACAATATTTTTGATACATTGAAAGCGAAATATGAGAAATTTAATTTTTGAAGAAATAAAATAAAAAATTTAAAATCTTTCAGGGTGCATTGCGAAATTTGCCCTATAGTTTAAGCATCACATTCATGAGATATGTGCAATCTAAAGTTCACATTCATGGTCCTGGAACCACCAACCTAAAAGGTCCACAAGCTTCAACTCATCCACTATAAGTCATAATTTGTGTCAATTCTACAAAATACATGACAAGATAATAATCATCATGCCTTTTTTTGACTAAGAAAAATCTCCAAAATAAGGGTTAGAACCAACGATCTTAAGGTTATTCCTGATGATATCTGTCATTTCGCTCATACATATACGAGACATTGTGCATATCTATGAGGCCTTTGATGGCCTAATAATTCTCGAACTGAAATTGTCTCTTTCCCTCTTGTAGTGATGCTAGGCAACGACATAGAAAATAAAGTCACTCTCTCTCTCTCTCTCTCACTCTTAGCATGGTAGCTTTACTTGCTTCTAATAACCCTCCACGAAGTCAACTTGTACAATGATGCTTCAATTGAGAAAAATAAGGTAATTGGGATTGTTGCTTCAATATCTAGATAGATTTAGCTTACTTCTAAGGAGGAATCCATAAAAAAAGAAGGAAATTATTATATGACTAGTGATATTTGATCTCTGACCATGTTTGAGAATTGACAACTTCTTAACCATTCGGATAAACTCACTTTTCTCGATAATTGAGACATAGATATTTGGAATGCGACTATTGAGCCTTACTTAAATCCAAGTGTCTTTAACAATTGACTGGACTGGAGTGTAAGAGTCATAGTAGGTCCACTTTTAAATGAAAGTAGGTGAAAAACTGATTGGCTTCTTCAATTTTGTGACCACATTTGTTTTGTATTATCATGGCATTCCCACAAACCATTTTTTGAGGGGCCAAGGTGAGTTGGGGCAGAGGTGTTGGAGGGTTGTCTTTCTGAATTGTGTCTATATGTTTACAGCGCAGGTAAATTGTGGTAAATATAATTTATTAGACACATTACCAAGAGAGTAAGGGTGTGTTTGTTTGACAGATAATTGGGGTATTAGAAGGTGGGATAGAGAAATTAGTATATGGGGCCAATTTAAACCTTGTTTGTTGTGTAATTTATGTTTAGTACTATTTTTCGGGTCCCAATTCTTACCCAATTGCTACAGTAACAATATATCCATGTACATGAGTCTATTGAATATCACCCAATAGGTGGTATAGTAAACCGGTATTAGTCCCACTTATAGTAAAATTACTACAACACCCATTTGTCCATTGCCCCATGGATTGCAATAAGGTTAAAAGCATTTTTTTTGCATAGAATATGTCACCTAACATTTACTTTTTTGGTAGATCTCACTTAATCCATTTATATAAAAACAAACAAGAGGTGGTATTGGATAGAAGTGTGATACTAGTACTATTTTTTTTTTTGAGAGGTTTGGTATGGATAGCATTTGTCAATACCAACAAATACACCCCGTGTTTATTTATAACTCCAATACTTATTTACAAGTAGGGTGATAATTTTTGTACACAACACGACCCTAAACAAATTTACCATGAGGGTTAGATTTGGACAAGAATTTAAACAACAATTTTTTGTTTAACAAAAACCGATTTGGCAGCCATATATTTGTTGATAGGGAAAAATCTGTCAAATCCAAGCACAAATGGTTGTTATAATAGTGTTCACTAGTCGTACCCGTGCAAAACACTTTCTTTTTATTAATGTATAAGTTTAGTTACCGTGGTTAAAAAATTAAAAATTAAGTGAATTAAGTTAAAAGTTAAAATTTAAATGAATTATCGTACTTAAAAAGTTAAAAGGTTAAATCATAATATAAACTGTTGGATCTAAACCATGTGAGTTATTGTTCTGCTTTTCTAACAGAAAAACTTAAACAACTTAAGCAAATGTCTATGTTTTGTTATTGTAAATAGCAATTGATATCCTCACAAATCCGTTACTGAACAAAGCATCCCATTTTATGCAACCAATGGCAAACCCAACAGTTCCATTGAAATACCCCCAAACATTATATACAAGAAAATTAAAAAAATAAAGAAATAAGAAAATTACTCTTACGGGTTAACCCGAATAGCTATAGCCTCACCTCTCAACCAAAAGGTCCAAGATCCAAAACCCATCGGTGACCAAGTGTGAATGCGGTGGAAGCAAATTTATCTAATACAGGTGATTTGTGAATATAATTGTCTCACTTGTTTAAAGGCTCATAGGTTGTATAACAAGTCACCTCTAAGATACAAAAAAAGTCACCCAAATCCATATAATTGCAATTCTAGAAATTTTCCTTAGAATTTTCCCTCAAAAGGTACGTGGTTAAACAATTCTTGGTCATAAAAAAGAAAAGAAGATCCAAGATGAGTAGAAAGAAGTGGTGAATTTTACTCTCACAAGGACTAGACTAGGGTACCATATCGTGCTCTTGTGATCCTCATTGAAAGATAAGGAGCAAGAGTCTCCATTAAAGAATGAAATAGTCGAGTTCCTGGGCTGGTGAACCACTATACTTCTTCTATGTTAATACTCTCAACCCCTAGAAAAATATTTCTTTCATTATCATACCACCACCACCACTGCAAAGCATAATTACGATTTATTACTCATACAATTTGGTTTACACCATCAGTTTGGCGCCGTCTGTGAGAACGACTGTTCCTGTTACAAATAAAGCTGATTTTTCAATGACTGATGGTATCAACACGAAACATGAGCCAAAGTCAGACCAATCCCCTACGGATGCAAGATCAACAGGAAGTCACAAATAGCAGACAACTCGAAAATGCGCAAGAAGCCGAACATGAATAATGAGATGGAGGCCCTTCGTCTTGTCAACGAACGTCTGATAAAACAGAATGAATAGCTCTTAAATCTCCTACAACTCCCACAGGAGGCGCGACCGGCCCAAGGAGGCCAGAATAATCCACCACCAAGGGAGCAACCACATCTCGACCCCCTCAGAGAAGTCAATGAGGCGGGAGAGAATAGCCAAAACTTGGGGCAAGAACCTCACCTACCCCCTAGGAATGGTCACAACGAGGAAGTGCAAAGTCAGTATAAGGAAAGGGAGAGGAGCGACTTCTTCCCTTATCAATAGGAAAAAAGAGAACATCACTGGGAGCAACGCTTCAAAGACATCCAGCAAGAGCTCAGCCAGATGAAGGAGGCAGTGAAGAGCAAGGCCCCAGTCACTATGGATGTCTTGGTGCAACAAATCGAATCCTCATTCACTACTGGGGTGCTGCACTTCCCTCTCCCACATAAATTCAGAATGTCGCAGGTGGATGCTTTCGATGGGACAAAGGATCCTGTGGACCACCTCAACACCTACAAAAATCAAATGGAGTTACATGGATATCAAGATCCAGTGAGATGCAGGGTCTTTGCTATCACCCCTGAAGGGTTCAACCTTAGCTTGGTTCAACAGACTCCCCCGAGCCTCGATCTCCTCTTTTAAAGAGCTGTCAATCTCGTTTGTGTCCCACTTCATTGGAACTCAGATCTATAGGAAACCGAGCTACCATTTGTTAAATGTGAAATAGGGACCTGATGAGAAATTACGGTCTTATGTCCAACGGCTCAACTCAGAATCCTTGAAGGTGGATGTCCCAGACAAAAAATTTGTTATTACCGCCTTCATAGCAGGTCTAGGAGTTTAGTCTAAAGATATGATGTTTTCCATCTCAAAGAACCCCCAGGCTAGTATGGCGCAGGTGATTGCCAAAGCAGAAAAGTATATAAATGGTGAAGAAGCGCTCCTCTCCAAGGTCGGGAGCTCTTAGTCGAGAAAGGAGAAAGGGAAGGAAGAAAAGAAGAGAGAACGAAGTCCCAGAAAGGAAAGAGAACGACGAAGGTCTCCCAGAAGAGACAGAGAGCATTTCCCGAAGAGAAGAAGAAATGTCAAGGATCGCCTCGGCCCTCCACAACCAGAGTTACAACCAAGGTATGCACCCCGACAGCTCACCTCTCTAACTACTACGGTGTCTTAGATACTATATGAGGTACAAAATGAGAGGTTCTTAAGGTGGCCACTCCGGATGAAAGCAGACCCGACAAAAAGGGATCCTGTGAAGTATTGTGACTTCCACAGAGACCATGGTCATCACACCGACGACTGTATTCAATTGAAGAAGGAAATAGAATTTCTAATTCAGCGAGGGTAGCTGCGATGCTATGTGGCCAATGATAATCAAAATCGAGCTCTCCCACCTCCACCCCCTCAGCGCCAAGCACCAGAGTCACACCAGTAACCTATAGGGGAAATCAGAGTGATATCTGGAGGATTTGCCGGAAGAGGAAGGTCCAACTCTGCCAGAAAGGCCCACTTGCGAAAAAACAGAGCCACAGAAGCTCCCAAAATATATACTGTATCTAAGTCTCCACACATAGACACGACTATCACTTTTTTAGATTTAGATCTGGAGGGCTGCCAACATCCCCATGATGACCCTTTGGTGGTAAGAGTTGTGGTGACCAACAGGACTGTCCATCATGTTTTGATTGACAATGGCAGCTCGGCAGACATCATTTTTGCTTCTATTTTTAACAAAATGGATATAGGAAGGAAAAAACTTGAACCAATAAGTGCCCACCTATTGGGATTCTTAGGAGAAATGGTGCTGCCACTAGGGTCAATCCAACAGAAAACGGAGTTGGAGTGGTCCGAGGAGACCAGCGCGTGCACAGGAATGCTACATGGCATCCATAAGAAATAAAGAGATTGAGAGCATCCAATTGTATGAGCTTGACATGAGGGATGAACTCGAGACCAGGCCAACACCATCAGAAGAGTTGGAACCTGTTCAAATTGATGAGGAGCCAGAGCATCTTGTTTATGTTGGATCCAAGCTGAATAAAGAGATCAAGGATCTCCTCATCCAATTCCTAAAAAGGAACAAGTAAGTTTTGCATGGAAGCAAGAGGACATGAAAGGGATTGATCCTTCTGTCATCACTCACAAGCTCAGCGTGAATTTAGCTTGTAAGTTCGTTAAGCAGATGTAACGCCCCAAAAACCCCATTGGGTGACATTACATTTTAAAAACCATTCACCGCATGAGAGCATTAAGTAAATCCATCACGACGAAAGTTTCATTCATCCACCATTCATATTTTAACAAAATTTGGGCAGAGTCTCCTCTGTTCGGGGAGCTCTACCCAAAATACAACCTGTGCAATTCTACTGTAATGACCACACCGGGTCCATTTAACTACCATAAAATCAATCCATCCAATTTACATGTTATCCCAAAAGAATAGGCCAAGTTATGGCCTTTACATTCCCACAAAAGTACTATAATACACAGCGGAATTTATAAAATAAAAACTAGGCTATACAATTCTCCCAAAAGATTATCCAAGTCTATAACAAAAGAAAGGGGGGTCGCTCTAAGCATCCACCTCGGGATCCACGCTCCCTTCTATCGACTCCCGGCTCCTCGTCAAAGGCAAAATCTGAAAGGTGGGGAAGTAGGGGGTTGAGCACAAGGCTCTATAGGAGGATCCTTCCAAACCCATTCAAGGTTTTGAAATCAAGTAAAACAGGTAGGTCACGTTTCGCACATACATATAAATGAATTTTGAAGTAAAGTAAGGACATTTTAAAGGAGATCTCAAGTTTGTACAATAATAAGGACTTGAACGAGAATAAAACCACGTTTAATTGACAAACAATTTCCAACATAATCCACTCCACCATACACCATTTCCACAAGGTATCGCGGCATCCCATACTACCCGAAACTCTTGGAGAAATAATATTTGGTACAATGAACAAAAATTTCTATTTGGTACCACTCAAGTAGGTTGTCGCTTCTCATGAATCTACCCGACGATTCTACCTCGTTCACCCATTTCCACTAACAATCACAGACCAATTTAGGAAGGGCGTGTACCGTCTCATACGGCCTTGACGAGATCCTCCCAAGGTGTCTAGTATACTAACCCTTTTCCCCGGTATCCGTGAACAATAGTGGTCACTGTCACCACAGTGATCCACTACGAGCATTAGGCAGCCATCTCACCCCCCCATTGGGATAGACTAACCTCTAATGCTCTACGGCAGTTTTCGAAGGTAATCCAAGTCCCTCACAACACCATACACAAGAGTGACATACCAACAATATACTCAACCTCATATACAAGCAAATTCCATGATGTTTCCCCAAATTTTCACAAGCAAGATACATAATAGAACAATTTAAGAAAATATACCCATTTCGCAAATCATGTAACAAGAGACAAGTTTAAAGGAAATAAGCATGAGATCATCAATACAATCATTTTACTACCCAACACAAAGTTCTAGAATTTTTGAAATCAAGATGATGTGAAGATATAGAGAAAAATCCATATTTCCCCCAAAAACTAGAGTTTGATGGATTTCCAACCATCATTTTGTTCAAATCATGGGAATGTTTGTAAACATACCAAGGAACAAGGAACCCATAACAAATACATACTATTAAGAGCCAAATTCTACATGTATAATAACCCTAACATCAATGGACAAGGATGGAAGAAAACCCTACCTCAATGTTCTTAAAAACCTAGGTTTAGTGTGAAGAAGATGAAGATTTGATCTTCTTTGAAGTATAGATCTCCTCTTGATCTTGTGTTTTATCCTTCTCTCTTCCTCTAGAGTCCTAAGAGAAGTGGGTTGAGAGTGGAATGAGAGAAATGAGAGTAAAGGCTGAAATCTGTGTTTTTAAACACAGAAATCCCGATTTTTTTTTCCTTTACTGTTCATGGGCTGCTTCGATATTACTTCATTTTCGGGGCATAACTCTCTCATCCGAGCTCCGATTGAGATGATTCAAGATGCTATGGAAAGCTAAGAAAGAACTCTACAACTTTCATGTTTTGAGTTTTAAGAGATATTGACTGCATCAAGGTCTAAATTGGGCTTGAAGTTGCAGCCAGTGCACAGTTCACGTGCACTGTTCACTATTTCATCCCTTTTTCCATTTCCAATCTACCAAATTCAAACACACATCGCTACACCTATCCCCATTTTTACAAAAATTATTTAATATATATCTATATGCATATATATAAAATAAAATGCGGAGTGTTACAATCCACCCCCCTTAAAGAAAGTTTCGTCCTCGAAACTTACCTCAAGTAGCGAACAAATATGGATATTTCTCTCGCATCTCCCACTCCGGTTCCCAAGTTGCTTCCTCTACGCCATGATGTTGCCACAGGACTTTCACCAGTTGGATTACCTTGTTGCGAAGCACTTTCTCCTGGATATCAAGAATCTTCACCGGCTGCTCTTCATAGGTGACTCCATCTTGCACTTCAATATCCTCCAAATCCACGACATGCGACGTATCTGGTTGACACTTCCTCAACATCGAAACGTGGAACACGTCATGAACTCCTGACAACGATATTGGTAGCCGAAGTTGGTATGCTCCCACTGTCTTGATCACTTCAAATGGACCGATGTACCTTGGAGCGAGTTTTCCTTTCTTACCGAATCTAAGTACGCCCTTCTTGGGTGACACTTTAAGAAATACAAAATCTCCCTCCTTGAATTCCAAAGGCCTTCTTCTCCTATCCGCATAGCTCTTTTGTCGACTCTGTGCTGTGCGTAATCTCTCCCGAATGAGCTGAATCTTCTCCGTTGTCTCCCGTACAATCTCGGGCCCAAACATACTACTCTCTCCGGCTTCCAACCAACACGTCGGGGATCTACATGGTCTTCCATACAAAGCTTCATACGGTGCCATTCCGATACTCGCTTGGTAACTGTTGTTGTACGCAAATTCCACCAACGGTAAGTGATCGCTCCAACTCCCTTTGAAGTCCAACGCGCAAGCCCGTAACATGTCTTCCAAAATCTGTATCACTCTCTTGGATTGGCCATCTGTTTGAGGGTGAAAGGCTGTGCTGAAATGTAACTCTGTCCCCATAGCTTGTTGTAGACTTTGCCAAAAATGAGCCACAAAACGAGAATCGCGATCCGACACGATAGAAAGTGGAACTCCATGCAATCGAACAATCTCTCGAATGTACAGTCGGCTCAAGATCTCTAATGAGTCTGTGGTCTTCATCCCCAAAAAGTGAGCTGACTTGGTGAGTCGATCTACAATAACCCATACGGCGTTATGCCCTCTTGAAGTCCGTGGAAAACCCGACACGAAGTCCATGGTGATATGATCCCACTTCCACTCCGGGATAGGCAGAGACTGTAATAATCCTCCAGGTCGTTGGTGCTCAATCTTCACTTGCTGACATACGGCACACCTTGAAATGAACTTTGTTACATCCTTCTTCATTCCACTCCACCAATATTGTCGTTTCATATCTCTATACATTTTTGTACTCCCCGGATGTATAGAGAACTTCGATCGGTGACACTCTCCCAACACTTCTTCCCTCACTTGGTCGTCGTTTGGCACGCATAATCTTCCCCGAAACTGTAACTCCTCATTCTTTATAGACCAATCCTCAACAATCTCATTCCTCTCCAATTTATCCCGAATTTCTGTCAACTCGGGATCTAACCGTTGCAACTCCACAATCCTTTGTCGGAGGATTGGTTGAGCTACTAGGTTAAACAAACATGGTCGATCCTCCGGTCCATTAACCCATAGATCAAACTCCTCCAACGTATCAATCATTTTCCACCGTTTAGCCGCAAGGACATTGATTTCACCCTGAGACTTCCTACTCAATGCATCCGCTACTACATTAGCCTTCCCCGGATGATAGTTGAGAGTGAAGTCGTAATCTTCTAAGTACTCAATCCACCTTCTCTGCCAGAGATTCAATTCTTTCTGTGTGAACACATACTTGAGGCTTTTATGATCCGAGAACACTTGAAATTTCTCTCCATACAAGTAACACCTCCACAACTTAAGAGCAAAAACCACAGCGGCTAGCTCCAAGTCGTGAGTGGGATAGTTCCGCTCATGAATCTTGAGTTGCCTCGAGCCATAAGCAACCACCTTGCCTCCTTGCATCAACACACATCCCAAGCCTCGTAGTGAAGCATCGGTGTAAACATCGTAACCTTCCCCACTGTTCGGAATAATGAGGATCGGTGCCGTCGTCAACTTTTCCTTCAAGGTGCGAAAAGCTAATTCACACGCTTGAGTCCACACAAATTTCTCCCCCTTCTTGGTAAGGCGAGTCATCGGCATCGCAAGCTTGGAAAAACCTTCCACAAACCTACGATAGTAACCGGCTAACCCCAAGAAACTACGTATTTCTGTCACATTCTTTGGTGGTTCCCATTGCATCACGGCCTCAATCTTCGAGGAATCAACCGCTACCCCTTGCTCGGACACAACATGGCCAAGGAACTTCACTTCCTTCATCCAAAACTCACACTTGCTCATCTTCGCATATAACTTATGTTCTCTCAATGTTTGTAGCACAACCGAGAGATGATGTGCATGTTCTTCTTGTGTCCGGGAATAAATCAATATGTCATCAATAAACACAATGACAAATTGATCTAAATATGGCCGGAATACCCTGTGCATCACATCCATGAAGGCTGCTGGAGCATTAGTCAATCCGAACGGCATCACCGTATACTCGAAGTGACCATACCGAGTACGAAAAGCAGTCTTACGAATATCCTCCTCCTTGATACGCAGTTGATGGTACCCGGTGCGGAGATCAATCTTGGAGTAGAACTTAGAACCCCTCAATTGATCAAATAAATCATCAATGCGCGGCAAGGGGTACTTGTTCTTCACCGTCACCCGATTCAACCGTCGGTAATCTGTGCATAACCGAAGTGTTTCATCCGTCTTCTTCACAAAGAGGACCGGGGCTCCCCAAGGTGAAGTGCTCAAACGGATGAATCCAATTGCCAGCAAGTGGTCCAATTGCTTCCTTAGCTCCTTCAACTCCAAAGGCGCCATCCGATAAGGAGCAATAGAAATAGGTTCGGTTCCCGGATAAAGATCGATTGCGAACTCAATCTCTCTCTGTGGCGGTAACCCGGGTAATTCATCTGGGAAGACATCCGGAAAATCTGATATAATCAACACCATACCCGAGTGGGATCTATCCCGATCATCTCCCATCAAGCTAGCCAAGAAACTCAAGTGGCTCCCTGCCTTAGCTTTTAAGAATTTACTTCCCGTAGTAGGAAATGGATGGAAAGAATCTCGGTTATTCACAAAACTGAAAATTACTCCTCCCGGCAATTGAAATGTAATCCTCTTGCATAAACAATCCATTATCGCACGAAAAGTGGATAACAAGTTCATCCCAAAAATCATGGCATACCCCTTCATCTCTAAAGCAATCAAATCCACAATCAATTCGTGCTCCCCAATACGAAGCACACAACCCTTGCAGACTCGGCTAGTACCCAACTGTTCTCCCGTAGGCAAGTCAACAGTCAAAGCATGTTCTAACTTCTCGAAACCCAATCCCAAATTCATAGCATATGCAGTACGTATAAAAGAATGAGTAGCACCAGGATCGAATAAGATTCGGGCCCAAGAATTGTAGAGAAGAATGATACCTTCCACAACGGCATTGGAGGCATCCTCCTCCTGTTGGATTAAGGCAAATACCCTCCCCAGATAGGCATCACCGGGGGCTTGAGCTCTCAATGGTCTCGGTGGTGGAGGGGGCCTATTTGCATTTGATGGCCCGGCTGACTGATTGGTCTTGGGTGGAAGTGACGGGCAGTTGTTTCGGAAGTGCCCTACACCTCCACAAGCAAAGCATTGACGAGGGTCAGTGCTTGGTCTA
>CAUOFW020006935.1:251633-263599 GCA_963454935.2 Ilex paraguariensis
GGGGCATAACTCTCTCATCCGAGCTCCGATTGAGATGATTCAAGATGATATGGAAAGCTAAGAAAGAACTCTACAACTTTCATGTTTTGAGTTTTAAGAGATATTGACTACATCAAGGTCTAAATTGGGCTTGAAGTTGTAGCCAGTGCACAGTTCACTTGCACTGTTCACTATTTCATCCCTTTTTCCATTTCCAATCTACCAAATTCAAACACACATCGCTACACCTATCCCCATTTTTACAACAATTATTTAATATATATCTATATGCATATATATAAAATAAAATGCGGAGTGTTACAGCAGAAGATGAGGAGCTTCGCCCTGGAGCATCAGAAAGCCATCAACAAAGAGGTCAACAAGCTCCTTCACGTGAAAGCCATTAGAGAAGTGGATTACCTAGTCTGGCTAGCCAATATAGTCCTAGTCAAGAAGACAAACGGCAAATGCCGTCTTTGCGTTGACTTTACAGACCTCAACCGTGCTTGCCCGAAATATAGTTTAATTTTATCCCGGATAGATTTGATTGTAGATGTCACTGCGGGACATGAGCTCCTCAGCTTCATGGATGTCTTCTCTAGGTACAATCAGATCAGGATTGATCCTAGTAACCAAGAGAAGTCCTCATTCATAACTAAGCAAGGGACATACTGTTATCAAGTGATGCCTTTTGGGTTAAAAAATACAGGAGCCACTTACCAGCGCCTGGTGAATAAGATGTTTCAAAAACAGATTGGGACTTCCATGGAGGTTTATATTGACGACATGCTAGTCAAGTCACTGAAGGCAGAGCTCCATATTGGATACCTAGCAGAGTCGTTTCAGGTCCTGAGAGAATACAAGATGAAGCTCAACCCAGCTAAATGTGCCTTTGGGGTGTCAGCAGGAAAATTTTTGGGCTTCATAGTTAATAGCAGAGGGATAGAGGCTAACCCAGAAAAGGTGAAAGCAGTGTTGGATATGCAACCTCCCTCCAACACGAGGGAAATACAACGTTTAATCTGGAGAATAGCTGTCCTGAGTCGTTTCATCTCCAAATCAAGCAACAAGTGTCAACCCTTCTTTCAAATCTTAAAGAAAGCCTTTCAATGGGATGCTCGGTGTGAAGAAGCTTTTAAAGCATTAAAAGAATACTTGAGCTCCCCACCTGTCTTGGCAAGTCTGTTAGAAGGAGAAGTACTTACCCTTTACCTGGCTATCTTAGAGTTCTCAACCAGCGCAGCGCTAGTAAGAGAGAAGGACAGAGCTCAGCAATCAGTTTATTACTGTAGCAGAGCTCTGGGGGGCAAAATAAAGATATCCTAAAATAGAAAAACTCATTTTAGCCTTAGTGACAACAGCTAGGAGACTTAGACCCTACTTCTAGGCTCACACTATCAAAGTCCCAACAGACCAACCTATAAAGTAGGTGCTGCACAAGCCAGAATATTCGGGGAGACTAGTTAAATGGGCCGTCGAACTTAGCGAGTTTGACATCAGGTACAAGCCAAGGACAGCCATTAAAGGGCAGATATTGACAGATTTCATTGCAGAATTCACTACTGGGATACCTGCAGAGACAGCACAGTTAGTACTTGACCTCCCCACGTGAAAACTTTCAGTAGATGGAGCTGTCAATGCTCAGGACAGTGGAGCTAGTTTGATTTTGACTTCCCCTGATGAGATAGATGTTGAGTATGCACTGAGATTTGGATTCAACGCTTCAAACAACGAAGCCGAGTATGAGGTAGTTACAGCAGGGCTCAACTTAGCTCATTTAATGGAAGCCAAACAACTGGAGATCTACAGTGACTCACAACTCGTGGTGAAACAGATAGAGGGTGCTTACGAGGCTAAGGGTGAGAAGATGATCATTTATCTTAGAAAAGTTCAAGAACTGATCAAAAAATTTGTACAAGTAAAGATCTGGCATGTTCCTAGGGCTGAAAACTCAAGTGCAGACGTCTTGGTGAGGTTGGCAACAGCTTCACAAGAGAATGTGGGCAGGATAATTCCGATGGAACACCTAGCAGAACCCTCTGTGTGTATTGAGAATGAAAAAGTTGTTTCTATGTAGAGTCCAACAAGCTGGATGGACCCCATCATGGGGTATCTCCAGAACGGGACCTTACTAGAAGACCCCAAGGAAGCAACAAAGCTGAGAACCAGGTCAGTTAGATTTTCCACTTTGCAAGAAAACTTGTACAAACGAGATTTTTCAGCGCCACTCCTCAAATGCGTGGAGAACGAGGACGCTGATTATATATTCAGGAAAATTCACGAAGGAGTCTGTGACAATCACATCGAAACTTGGGCTTTGGCAGGAAAAGACATTAAGGCAGGGGTATTACTAACCCACTCTGCTCAAGGATGCAACAGATCTGGTCAAGAAATGCAGGGCTTGCCAGATGCATGCCAACATCTCTCACAGCCACCAGAGTTCCTGACCTCAATGATAAGCCCTTGACCATTCCAACAGTGGGGTCTAGATATACTAGGGCCTCTTCCCACTGGCACCGGACAATGTAAGTTCGTCATTATAGGGGTGGATTACTTTACCAAGTGGGCAGAGGTAGAGCCCTTAACAACCATTACAGAACAGAAAGTTCAAAATTTTACTGGAAAATAAATAATCTATCGATTTGGGATCCCCCAAAGCAATTGTGTCAGATAATGGCAAGTAGTTCGATAACCCAAAGTTCAAAAACTTCCATGCCGAGCTCAGAATAAGAAATTACTTTTCTGCCCCAACTCATCCTCAGTCTAACGGACAAGTAAAAGTCACCATCAAGACTATAAAGTCCGCCCTGAAGACCAAGCTGGAAAATCTGAAGGGCAAATGGGTGGAACACCTCACAAAAATACTATAGGCTTATAGGACAACCACTAGGTCGGCCACACAAGAGACTCCATTTGCTTTGGCTTTCGGTTCTAAGGCAGTGGCGCCTGTCGAAGTTGGGCTCCCTTCATTTAGAACAGAATTAGCAAACAAGGAAAACAATGATAATTCCCTTCTGCTAAGTTTGGATCTGTTGGAAGAAAAGAGGGAGGCAGCACTGAACAACATAAAGAACTACCAAAGGAAAATAGCTAGGTACTACGACAGGAAGGTCAAGCATAGGAGTTTCAAGGTTGGAGATCTAGTACTGAAAAATCTTCTGCTGGCAAGAAAGGATCCCACTCATGGGAAACTGGGGCCTAACTGGGAAGGTCCATACATAGTCTCTCGAGTAATTAGACCGGAAAATTATGAGTTATAAACGGAAAAAGGGAAAGTCCTGCCCCATTCATGGAATGCAGAACAGCTTAGAAAATTTTTTCAGTAAGTTTATCTTGTATTATGAACCATTGTTAAAAAAGTAGCAAGTCTGTGATTCATCTATCCATGTGAGCACACCAAAAAAAGAAAAGAACCTTAGAGCTCAGTATGAACTCATCAGTTAATAAAAAGGGCTTTAAAGCTCATAATGAATTCATAAGTTCATAAAAAGAGCCTTAGAACTCAAGATGAACTCATCAGTTCATAAAAAGGGATTTAGAGCTCACGATGAACTCATTAGTTCATAAAAAAAGCCTTAGAACTCAAGATGAACTCATCAGTTCATAAAAAGGGATTTAGAGCTCACGATGAACTCATTAGTTCATAAAAAGAGCCTTAAAGCTCACGACGAACTCATCAGTTCACAAAAAGAGCTTTAGAGCTCACGATGAACTCATTAGTTCATAAAAAGAGCTTTAGAGCTCACGATAAACTCGTTAATTTATAAAAAGAACCTTAGAGCTCACGACGAACTCATCAGTTCACAAAAAGAGCTTTAGAGCTCACGAAAAACTCATCAGTTCATAAAAAGAGCTTTAGAACTCACGATGAACTCATTAGTTCATAAAAAGAGCTTTAGAGCTCATGATGAACTCATCAGTTCATAGAAAAAGCCCTTGAGCTCACGGAGAACTCACCTGTTCATAAAGAGAGCCCTAAGCTCACAATGAACTTATCGGTTAGTAAGAAGAGCTCAAGAGCTCGAGATGAATTTACTAATTCATAATAAGAACGATGAACTTATTGGTTCATGGTAAGAACCTTAGGGTTCATGATGAATTCATCAAAAGACTCATGGAGCTTAGAAACATCAAAGATTACAAAATAAAAGACTTCTTCAAATCACAAATCGTTCATGATGTGCAGCAAATATGGGAAAATTGAGGTTTTCAGAACATCAACAATTACAAGGAATCAATCAAAGCAAAATTCCTAGTCGTCTCTCCAACTCAGTTATCCTCTCTTTCAGACAAATGTTCTCCTCTTTCAGCTCATCCCTTTCCTTTTCAGCTGATGACAGAAGATCCATCAGCTTTTGCCCAATAGTGGAGAATAGAACTTCCCCCAGGCCAGAGTCGGAGGTAGGGGAGAAAGAATCATCCCTCTTGCGCCTCTTTGAAGGAGCTCTAGTGTCTTCGCTTTTATCAGACTCTGAAGAAAAAGAGTCGGGTTTAGGGAAAAAAGGAAAGTCTCGTTCAGCCGCAGCAGCACTAAACAAGAACAGATTGCCTGATGTCATGAGCTCAGAAAAAGGACATTGACTCAACTTGGGTCAGTAGTTATATCCTCATCAATTCAAGCAAGTTTAGGTCAGGAACACCTGCACACCAAAAAAATAAGATAAGCAGATAGCGTCATAAAAATTTGATCCCAAGAGAGAGACCCTCGTCACTCTCACCTGGGTAAGAATAGCTCTTCCAGAACCGAGGGACTCTACACTCCCTAGTACCCACCTCGGAAGACCTCCACGGGTCACTGGAAGCAAAGAAGAAGCGTTGTGCCCATCCCGAAGGAGGAGAGGGGAGATCAAACACTAAGCGACGTAGCCTAAAGTCTCTCCACTGAAAGCAGACGAAGCATGAAACTTCATCCTCCTCAAGGTCAAAATAGTAAAGAAATTCTACAACCGTAGAAAACTCGCTATTACCACGCAGACGCTAGAAGAGGAAGAAACTGGTCATGACAGCCCATCCCATGGGTGAAAGATGAGAGGGACTCAAGCCGATATAGGCCAAAATAAATCCAATAAAAGGATGGATGGGAAGACGCAGACCCATCTCTAAAGTTGTTTCAAAGAAGCACGTCTCCCCAGGAGGAAGATAATTATAGGGCTTATCAGAGCTTGGGGCACGTAGAGGTAACTCCAAATTAAGAAAGAACTTCTTCTTTGTCATCTCTAAATCAGAGGACGTCACCACTGAGGGAGCAAAGTAGCGAGTATCCCACATCCACTCAACCCCAAAGGAAGTTTATTCTTGAAATAGAGCATAAAGGGGGGTAGATATTGCAGATTCAAGCAAAAAAAGAATAGAATGAAATAGAAGGCGTTAAGTTCTCAAGAATAACAAAGGGGTGCCTGGAGGGAAGTGATAATCAATACTTATAGGGACCCTTTGAAGACCCCAGATCTTTAGGAATTACACCTAATCTTAAGTCGGTGGGTCTTTGGGTTTCCAAATTAGAGAGCAGGAACGTTTTTGGTAGGAAGGATATGCATCAAAAGCAGGCATCAACAACACCACAGGACAACACAAACAAACCTCTAAAGAGGAGTCCTAAAAAAAAAAAAAAAGAGGTTAAACAAACCCTTGCACGTCGGAGAGGTCAGCAAGTCGGAGATAAGGAAATCAATGCACCCAAGCAGCTGCATCTAGGCATGCTCTTCCAGGTTGTCGCCTTGCCAAGGGGCCATGACCAACCCAGAGCTCAGAACATCGGCACCAGAGGACAGAACATGGTAGCATGCTCTCCACCTCGCTTAATCAGAACGGCTGAACTCGCAAACAGGGAAGATAACCCGACCAATGGCTACACGTGTACATGTCCCCTAAGGCTTGCCCAAAGGATGAACCCTCACCCTGAGTTGCGTAGAGCTCAGTGATTATTTAGCCCTGAAAATAAGTCAGCACCAAGCCAGTATGCTGCGCATGAAAAGGATGAACCCTCACCCTGAGACAAGAGGGAAATGTCTACTTCTATCCAACATAATAAATCCTTCAGGTATACTTGATAAGAGTTGAGAAGATTACATTCTAATCTAAGAGAAATTACGCAGTCGAAGTTACATAATTGCATTCTGATCTAAAATTGTTACAACCATGAGTTGATAAGTTCAAAAAAAAAATTGTGCTTCATATCCTAGCTTTGAGGATGAAGTAAGGTCAGAGCTCTAGAGATTAGTTGCTTGAGTTCGGGCAGAAGAAGGTTAAGAAGCTGCAAGCTCAGCTAGGTGTATCAACAGGTATTCCTAACCTTTCTGCTTCAAAGAGATCTGAATGACCCCCTGAAGCAAGGGGGGAAGAATATAAGAATATCATATTTGATAGGTGGTAGAATAAAATAAAGCAACAAGTTGGAAAGCAAATGGAAATGAGAGCTATAAGTTGTAAATTAAACACAAAATGTTACAATTTTGACATTTTTGTTTCAAATTCCATTTCAAAATGTTACAATTCTAAGATAATTAGTCCAAAGTTACAAATAAAAATTTCTCTACATCTCAACATCTTAAGTTTCTGAAGGAAGAGTAGGCGAAGGGCCTAGTAGTGCAGTAGCTGAAGTCTCAATAGAAGGAACTGAAGAAGGGCTCTCTAGCTTAGCAGGCGACCTTACTGGCAATAAAACAGTTGAAGTCTCAGGAGGGCCAAGAGTAGGCAAAGAGGCAGGGACCTCAGCTTCTGATGAAGCTCCAATGGCCAGCTGAGCAGGGATTGAAGAAGCTGTAGAAAGCTCGACATCCATGGGAACAGAGGTGTCTAAGGAGGCAGAAGCATCTTGAGCTGAAGTCCCAACTAGAGGGATGAGCCCTTCAGAGTCTTTGGGCACATCTTCAAAAACAGGAGGAGCAGAAGCATCGTCCTCTTCTTTATCAAACCCCTCGGCCTCTTCCTCAGGGGGAATTGAAAAGTCAAAGTTCAGTTTAGGGTAAGTCCTTTCAGCTATACCCTGGAAAGCAATCCACCCTTTTGCCCACCTGGTGAGAACGTCATCCTCTAACTGGGCAATCAACTCATCCTTTTTCCGGAAGGTAGTGTCTCACACCTCTAGCGCCTCCTTGACAACCTCTAACTCCTCCCTGATAGCATCATTGGCCTCTGCTAGTACCTTGTACTCCCTCTTCATGTTCCTGAAGGAAGCTAGAGCATCAAGGGACTTTCGACTCTCCTTGATCCAATCATCGATTTTTGACCGGAGGTCTTCCTTAGTCTTGCTGAGCTCCTCTTGTTTGGATTTGGCAAGGGAAGACTGATGCTTCACTTGTTCTTGCAATTCCTTTACTTGGACCTTAAGGTCATTATTCTCAAAAGTCAGATTGACACACTTCAGCTCAAAAGCTTTGGAAGCATTGGCCGACCCCTCCAGGGCTTGGATTCGCCTTAACAAGCTCTTTATTTAAATGGCAGTCTGAAGACAAGCATGAAAGATTAGTGCAAAGGGAAGAGCACGAGACATAAAAAAAAATAAAAAGTAGGAGAATTTGACAAATTAGAATCTCACCGAGGTACAGCCATACAGCGCAGTGAAAACACAGGTTTCCAGGGGTACAGAAGTGGCCGCATCAATGTCAGACTCTAGGATAATGGAGGCAATGGCCTTTGTAGCACGCTTCACATCGATAATAAGAGAATTCTCAGACTTCGAGAAGACCCCTTTGCCTGTTATGAGAGGTTGGGAGGTCTCCTTGGTTGCAGTATCCAAGACCCTCTCAACTTCAGATGCAGAAGGAGAGGTCTGGTCTCACCCAAGAGCATCTTCAGTGGCAGGTCAGGTTCCTTGTGGGAAAGGAAGTCCCTGAGGTCGGTGAGGCATACAGTGGGGATGGCAGGGCCTTCTGGATAGAGACAGAGACAGAGGTAGAGGAAGTACCCATTTTTTGAACCTTAACTCGAGTAACTGGACTCCCACCAAAACTGCCCTCAGCCTTGCGCTTGGTACCACCCTTGTTTTTCTTCTTCAATAGCTCTACCTTAGCTTGGAGTATCTCAGGGGTAGGCTTCATTGTAGAAGACCCTGGGAGATTTGACTTAAGCTGGTTAGTCAAAAGGAAAAAGAAAGGGAGGAAAGCAATGAAACCAAACAAGGGAAAGAGCATTACCTTCTACGTCCTCAAGTCGGATAAAGGAAAGTGGGGTTGGAGGAGGGCTGAATCGTTGCCTTTCTAATTCCCATGGCTTAATGAGCTCAGATTACCTCTCTGGATTACACTTAGCCAACTTCAGCTTCACTCGTCCTCCTCAGCGCTAAGTTCAGGTTGAATGCCTAGAAAAAGAATATATATAAAAGAAAAATAAAAAAAGGCAACACCAAAGATGCAGAGGTCAGGAAAGCAACTCATAAATCTTTATACCACAGTTCAGTCAGGCAAGAACTCACCTAAGTTATCTGGGGCTGACCAGGCTCTGGGAATCCCAAGAGTGTTTGTTTTATCAGTAGGGTTGTATTCCCAGTTGACACTCCAACGAAAAAAAAATTATTTTTGCAGCCTTTATGAGAACTCGGGAGGTGTGTGATGATCTGCCTAGACGAGGTTTGCCTAGAAATATATAGAAAGCCCTCAGTTGAGGTAAGCTTGACATTGAAAAGGTCCATAAGCAGAGAAATGGTGGGAGTCCCAAGCCCATGCTTCTTAAAGAAAACTAAAAGACTCACTAAAACACCCCAGAAGTTAGGAGAAAACTGAGCAGGGCAGACATTGAGGTGCTGCAGAATATTTTTGATGAAGGGGTGCATAGGAAAATGAAGGTCATTCTCGAAAGCGGCCACAAAGAAACAAACTCTTTTGTGCACTTGGGCAACGTATGGGGTAAGTTTATCCGGACACCAGAGCTAAACACCAGGAAAAAAGCCAAAACGAAGACTAAGAGCTCCCATGAGAATAGGATCCACCCCACTAGGACCCACGAGCTCAGCATGCCTGAAGGCAGCCCCCATACCCGCTGCACTATTAGGAATCCCAACCTCACTCACCTTACCCTTACCCTTGTCAACACTAGGAGGTACATGAGAGGAAGATGAGGGGAAATCCTTGGAGTTCACCTCGGTATCGACAACCTCAACACCGGGGAAGTTGTCAATCTCATCACCTATATCCCCTAAATCAGAATCTCTCTCGACAGACCTTTCGCCTAGGAGGGAAACAAAGGAGGGAGTTGCTCCAGAGGAGGCAGACATGATTGACAAAGAGAAAGGCAAATCGAAAGAATTATAAAAAGAATGAATACTAACTAAACACCCCTTGATAATCCTAGGGTCAGCACTGTACCTCCCAACAGTAAGAATTCGCACAGTGGAGTTCCAATCCACAAAGTGGGGAAGAGGAGATAGGCAACAATCACAATTCTAAAAGAAAAAGAATCAAAAAATCCAGAAAAACAATGACCACCTCGAAGTCGAGGAATCCAGAGTGAGGAAAGGCAAGAGAAAGAGAAAGAGGCAGAAGGAAACGTACCTAGACAGGAAAGATAGCAACAAACAGCAGCCAAAGAACAAAGTAGGACTTCGAGTCAAACCCAGAAAGCACAATTTTGAGCAGAGAATAAGAGAATCGCGTGGAGGAAAGCCCAGAAATCGCAGAGAAAAAGAGCCGGAGACGAAGGTGAATAGCGTAGAAGATGAACGGTGGTTTCTGTACGATTTTTGGTAGCCGTTTGAGCATTTAAGGCTTAAAAAACATGGGATGAAGCGTGCGCGGGAACCAAGGGAGCCATGATTGTTGTAACCGTCAAAAAGCCCCTCTCACGTGCACCCCACATGCGGACTAAGGTCAGTTAGGTCCAAGGTGAAAGCAGCTCAGCCCATGCCCAAGCTCGCTTGGGCCAAGGGCTAGGGGGCAACTGATGATGCCTAAAATAAATTTCAAGTGTTAGCTCAGGAGTTTAGCTCAGACCGGAAGGTCAATCATATTAACTGAGGTCAGAAGGCAAGGGTTGAATGTCTCTTGAGGCAAAGCAACAGCTGGACAATCACGAAAGGTTCCTAAAGCATTAGGAAGTTGTAATCAAGGGACTCAATCTCAACTAACCAAGATCTTCTCCTAACATTAAAGAGAAGCCCACGAAATAAGGGCAAGAATCTGGGTCAATATCCCACTGAATAGGGAACATCCCTATAAATAATATGTAACGTCCCCAAAGAAGAGAGAGGACCCTAGAGGCAAAAAATAGCCATCGTCCTCTTGTAATCCTCATTGAAAGACAAGGAGCAAGAGTCTTCATTAAAGAGTGGAATAACAGATCACCCAGACTGGTGAACCACTATACTTCTTCTGTGTTAAT
The DNA here is from genome assembly GCA_963454935.2 of Ilex paraguariensis. Classification (NCBI taxonomy): domain Eukaryota; kingdom Viridiplantae; phylum Streptophyta; class Magnoliopsida; order Aquifoliales; family Aquifoliaceae; genus Ilex; species Ilex paraguariensis. The sequence goes on from CAUOFW020006935.1 coordinate 261,927, forward strand.
ACTCCCAGCCCCTAGAAAAATATTTATTTCATTATCATACCACTACCGCCACTGCAAAGCATAATTACGATTCATTACTCATACAATTCAGTTTACACTATCAATAACTATTTTTATTATTTTTCTTCCGTATAAAAAAAATATATCACTTTTATATGTGATTTACTATATTTATTGGTGTTTTTACTACTGTTATATTAATTATTTTTATAACTATTATCAATATCATAATAATAATAAAAATATCTACAAATATAATAAAAATTAATATAATATCAAAATTTTATTTTTTGTGTAACATAGACAAATCTAAAAATAGGAGGCGGAAGTGCCAAGGAGCATAAAGATAGAATGGAGTCATATAGGAATTATTTAGCATCCCAAGTAAAGAAGTTGATATTTTTAATTTTTTTTTGAGATTTGTAATTTTTATTTTATTTTTTTGGGCAAAGTCCAAATGGGTAAGGTGATTTCCAAGAATAATAACACACCAAACAAGGAACACACACTACACAGTACCAAAAATAAAGGAGGATAATGAGGCATGGGCTGGATTGTACATTTTCTGTGCTGGACTGTCACAAATAATGGGACATTATCCTACCTGCCCAAATAAATAAATCTGCAATTATTACTATGGATAGAGCCCACAAGGATGTCATTGTCCCCCACGTGATTCATGTGCCTTTATTTATTTTTTTAGCTATTTAAAAAAAAAGAGGTAAAAGAGAGCTTATTGTAATCATTTTTTTATAAATTTTAATAGTAGAATCATGATATCTCTAATTATATCCGCTATTTTTTTCGGGAATGAGCTTAATTATACTAACATAATGGTCAATAATCAAAATCTAATATTGTATAAACTTCAATACATAAACTTTTAACCTCAAAATAAGAAATTTGAATGTTACCCTATTAAGTCATTCACTCACTCGATAGTGTGATTCATGTGTCTCTGTTTAAAGAGATTCATTTTCTAAGCCGGACTGTCATAAATAGTGGGACATTATCCCAGCTGTCCAGATAAATAAAGCTGCAATTGTTACTATGGATGGGCTGTTATTACTATGTATAGAGCCCAGGAGAATGTCATTGTCTTCGTCGTGATTTATGTGTCTCCTCTTCTTTCTTTCTTCCTTTCTTTTTTTTTTTTTTTTTTTTCTATTTATAAAAAGTAGGATAAAAGAGAACTCTCCGAAATCATTTATATAAATTTTATTGGTGGAATCATGAGATTTTTAATTGTACTCGTTATTCTTCTTAAGAATGAACTTAATGAGGGTAACATTGCAGTCAACCACTAAACTCTAATGTGAACTACAAAATTTGAACCTCTAACTTTAAAGTGAAAAGTTCAACTAATATCCCACTAGACCATAGTGTAATTCATGTGTCTCTGTTTAATAGGATAAATTACAAAATGCTACCTTACCCAATTGTAAATTACTAGAAACATAGCAAAGTATTAAGAACCAGTTGTAATGATATATTTACTTTTTTCCCCGATAAGCAACGACAAGTTATACTAAAGGCTTAAAAACGTCACGGTTATACTATATCGTAACGGTGATATTGTGTAATTATTCAATAATAAAAAATTAACTGGACAAAGTGTATCCCATTTTTTTATATATAGTAGTTATTACATGATATAAACGAACTAGTTATTG
>CAUOFW020006935.1:264848-277226 GCA_963454935.2 Ilex paraguariensis
GAATGAACTTAATGAGGGTAACATTGCAGTCAACCACTAAACTCTAATGTGAACTACAAAATTTGAACCTCCAACTTTAAAGTGAAAAGTTCAACTAATATCCCACTAGACCATAGTGTAATTCATGTGTCTCTGTTTAATAGGATAAATTACAAAATGCTACCTTACCCAATTGTAAATTACTAGAAACATAGCAAAGTATTAAGAACCAGTTGTAATGATATATTTACTTTTTTCCCCGATAAGCAACGACAAGTTATACTAAAGGCTTAAAAACGTCACGGTTATACTATATCGTAACGGTGATATTGTGTAATTATTCAATAATAAAAAATTAACTGGACAAAGTGTATCCCATTTTTTTATATATAGTAGTTATTACATGATATAAACGAACTAGTTATTGCCTGTACCTGAAAGTACAGAATAATAAAAAATAATAAACAATAAATATATTTTTGTTCATATCCAAAATAAAATCACAAACATAGAGAAGAGATAAAGAAATTTAAGCATCGGTTTATTTATTGTTGTAAAAACCCTTGCTTCATGGTGAAGGGGTGGTGCCAAAAAAATAATAATAATAATAATTGGAACAAAATCTCTCCATTAGAGAGAATCACAAATCAATCTTGTTTGTGAATAATTTTATGAAATAATTGCTAAAACTTTGAGAAAAGAAATGAAATTAATAGGATACACATGGTTTGTTCCCACATCTCATTCACATCCTCTCAAAGTGACCCTGTCAAAGTACCCTCCCGTCATCATTGACTAACCTTTTCTAATGGTGGTATTAAACAGTGCCACAATAGATCTAATAGGAAATTTATAAGAAAGAAGTCAAATTACCATCCTAGAATCAGATCTGCTTTGATACTTTTTTTTTTGACAAGTTATCTATCTTTAATGTCTTATTTACATAATGTCCTATTTGAATTTACGGTAGGTCAAAAACAAAAGGGAGGGTTTAATGCACGAGATTCATATCACTACAGAGTTTATGGAGGAATAGATGTATGTAGCTCTACAATTACAGAGACTATTTTTCCGATTCGAATCCTTAACACCCAAATAATAATGATAAGACTGCGTATATTTAATCCTCCTTAGATTCTGTAATAGTGGAAACGTCGTGCACTAAGCCGCCTTTATAGAATTGTTTGTTGAAACATATTTAAGTTTTCTAAACAATAATGATGAACGTGTAGCACAACATTGCCACATTTCTTTAATGTAATAAACCTCAACATACAACCTGTCGGATAACTCATAATAGTTGAATTTTCATTGCTAATGTCTCGGGATTCTAACTTTGAGTTTNATAATAAAAAATAATAAACAATAAATATATTTTTGTTCATATCCAAAATAAAATCACAAACATAGAGAAGAGATAAAGAAATTTAAGCATCGGTTTATTTATTGTTGTAAAAACCCTTGCTTCATGGTGAAGGGGTGGTGCCAAAAAAATAATAATAATAATAATTGGAACAAAATCTCTCCATTAGAGAGAATCACAAATCAATCTTGTTTGTGAATAATTTTATGAAATAATTGCTAAAACTTTGAGAAAAGAAATGAAATTAATAGGATACACATGGTTTGTTCCCACATCTCATTCACATCCTCTCAAATTGACCCTGTCAAAGTACCCTCCANAATGAAATTAATAGGATACACATGGTTTGTTCCCACATCTCATTCACATCCTCTCAAAGTGACCCTGTCAAAGTACCCTCCCGTCATCATTGACTAACCTTTTCTAATGGTGGTATTAAACAGTGCCACAATAGATCTAATAGGAAATTTATAAGAAAGAAGTCAAATTACCATCCTAGAATCAGATCTGCTTTGATACTTTTTTTTTTGACAAGTTATCTATCTTTAATGTCTTATTTACATAATGTCCTATTTGAATTTACGGTAGGTCAAAAACAAAAGGGAGGGTTTAATGCACGAGATTCATATCACTACAGAGTTTATGGAGGAATAGATGTATGTAGCTCTACAATTACAGAGACTATTTTTCCGATTCGAATCCTTAACACCCAAATAATAATGATAAGACTGCGTATATTTAATCCTCCTTAGATTCTGTAATAGTGGAAACGTCGTGCACTAAGCCGCCTTTATAGAATTGTTTGTTGAAACATATTTAAGTTTTCTAAACAATAATGGTGAACGTGTAGCACAACATTGCCACATTTCTTTAATNAGACATAGATATTTGGAATGCGACTATTGAGCCTTACTTAAATCCAAGTGTCTTTAACAATTGACTGGACTGGAGTGTAAGAGTCATAGTAGGTCCACTTTTAAATGAAAGTAGGTGAAAAACTGATTGGCTTCTTCAATTTTGTGACCACATTTGTTTTGTATTATCATGGCATTCCCACAAACCATTTTTTGAGGGGCCAAGGTGAGTTGGGGCAGAGGTGTTGGAGGGTTGTCTTTCTGAATTGTGTCTATATGTTTACAGCGCAGGTAAATTGTGGTAAATATAATTTATTAGACACATTACCAAGAGAGTAAGGGTGTGTTTGTTTGACAGATAATTGGGGTATTAGAAGGTGGGATAGAGAAATTAGTATATGGGGCCAATTTAAACCTTGTTTGTTGTGTAATTTATGTTTAGTACTATTTTTCGGGTCCCAATTCTTACCCAATTGCTACAGTAACAATATATCCATGTACATGAGTCTATTGAATATCACCCAATAGGTGGTATAGTAAACCGGTATTAGTCCCACTTATAGTAAAATTACTACAACACCCATTTGTCCATTGCCCCATGGATTGCAATAAGGTTAAAAGCATTTTTTTTGCATAGAATATGTCACCTAACATTTACTTTTTTGGTAGATCTCACTTAATCCATTTATATAAAAACAAACAAGAGGTGGTATTGGATAGAAGTGTGATACTAGTACTATTTTTTTTTTTGAGAGGTTTGGTATGGATAGCATTTGTCAATACCAACAAATACACCCTGTGTTTATTTATAACTCCAATACTTATTTACAAGTAGGGTGATAATTTTTGTACACAACACGACCCTAAACAAACTTACCATGAGGGTTAGATTAGTTTTGGACAAGAATTTAAACAACGCGCTCAGATGAACATAAACAAAATAAATAGTGTCATAATTTGTTGTTGATAATTGATTTTTTTTGTCACAGTTTGGACCTCGAGTATGAAAAATACTCATTTGTTCGAGTGATACTTCTTGAGTTTGAATAAAAATCAGTCTCTCAAAAATAAAAATAAGACCGATTATTGCTTATTTTTCTTAAACCTCTCCATAGAATAGTGTCTTGTGCAATGGGTACAACCCTCGTTCTCTAAGACATAAACACGTGAATTAGTTTTGTATGGTCAAAATTTTTGGAGAAACGATAAGAGGGGAGGGGGAGTGTTGAACGTAAATACACAAGTATATTTGCACAAAGTGATAGGGACAATCTACAAATAACAAAAGGTATAGATCTGTAGCCCTTAAACTTATCTATTTCAACCTAGGGTTAACTCAAGTGGTAGTCTATCGTTTGATAGATGTTTTAAATTGGCATTAGGCAAGTATTCCATACTCTCCTACTCCACTGGATGAAAATGCTCATTGTGACCATTTCCTTAAATTTAACCTTTTCGCGTGGAGAGGAGACTTTACGTGGAGATTCAAGTTGACTATCGGTAAGGTTGTTTGTCGAACGAGTCCGAGTTGATTCGAATCGAGCTTGAAAAGTTTGTTTCTTAATTGAAGTTTAAAAATTGTTCAAGTTCGCCTCGTTTAGGAAATGAGCCGAATCTGAATGAGCCGAACTCGAATCGAGCCCGAGTCAAGTCCGAGTATTTGCACATAAATAAGTCGAGTTTGTCGAATTTAAGGTGAGCTTATAGAACTTGTTGTTTAAACGAGTTTAAAAATTTATTCAAGTTCGGACTCGTTTAAAAAACGAACCGAGCCTGAATGAACCGAACTCAAACTAAGCTCAAATAGTTCAATTTAATTAACACCTCTAACTACTGGTCACGAGTCCAAATGAACTCGATTGGTGGGATTGGCTGGGAGTTCTTGGGTTATTAAAAAAAAAAATACTTATATATTTTAATTTTTATATTTATTTTTCTCGTACAATGTCTTTATTAAAATTATGTTTTTATCGCTTTTATTATGCATAGAATTCACTGCATTTTGTTTGTTTTTAACGGCTCGTTGTTCTATAAAGAAAAAGATAAAAATAATTAATTTGAAAATCATCAATAATGGGACATTATCCCACCTGTCCAACTAAATACAGGAGCAATTATTACTATGGATTGAGCCCAGAAGGATGTCATTGTCCCCCTCGTGATTCATGTCTTTTTTTTTTGTCTTCTCATTTAAAAAAGATAAGAGTAAAAAGAGTTCTCAGAAACTATCCTAGTACCGCCTTATTGTTAGGATCATGAAACTTTTGATCATACACATTATATCTCTTCATAGTAAATTTCACTAGATTAATATAGCGGTCAACATTGAACCCCAGTATAGACCACAAAACTCGACCATCTAACTTTAAGATAAAAAATTCGGCCAATAACTCACTAAATCATTCCACTCATTGATATGATTCATGTGTCTCTGTTTAAACGGATAAATTACAAAATGTCACCTTGCCCAATTGTAAATTACTAGAAACGTAGCAAAGTATTCAAGAACTAGTTGTAGTGATATATTTACTTCTTTTTTTTTTTTTTGATAGGCAACGATGAGTTGCATTACGAGTGTAAAGATGTCACGATTATACTATGTTGTCACAATGACATTATGTAATCATTCGATAATAAAAATTTAATTGGACAGAGTGTACTCCATTTTTTTATATCGAATAGTTATTACATGATATGAATGAATAGTTATTTAATTGTGTAAAATTCATTTGTCTATTTGTTAATTTATTAGTGGACAGTTACACCAAATTAATATGATAACATGGTGTAAAAGTAATATTCAATATTTTCTCGTAAAGAAAGGGGAGGGTACGGGAGAAACGATAAGAGGTGGGAATGCACCTAAATACACAAATATATATTTGCACAAAGTGATAGTAACAATCTACAAATAATAAAAAGTATAGGTCTATAGCCCTTAAACTTATCTATTTCAACTTCAAGGAGTAAGTTCAAGCGGTAGTTGGTTACTTGATAAATGTTTTAAGTTGACATTGGTTAAGGATTCGATACTCTCATACTCTACGGAGTAAAAATATTCCTTGAAACAACCTCCCTTAAATTTAATCCTTGCACATGGAGAGAAGGCTTTGCGTGTGAGACCAAATTAACTACCGGCTATGAGTCCAAATGAACTCGGTTGGTGGGGGTCTAAGCATTCAAAAAAAAAAAAACTTATCTATTTCGGTTTTTATGTTTAATTCTATTGAACATGTCGTTATTGCGGGGCTTTAAACAAAGCGTTGTCGTATTAAATAATTTAAATGGACGTGCAACGGTTTGAACATTGACGGAGGGATGAGAGTGTCATTTATTTTTCTATGTTCCATACATGTCATTAAAAATCCTTCAATTGACTGCTAAATGACTAATATACCCTGAAAGCCCCAGTATAAAACATAGCATCATAGCAGAGCTTTCTCTCAACAAGCAAAACAGACTCCATTGCAAAGCTCATTGCCTCTCTCACTCTTTCTTCACAACACAATGGCAGTTTCTGATGAGATTGGAGCTCTCACAAGGGCCTTCTCAGGTTCTCTCCAATCTTCTCCTTAATATTTTCGATTGGTTTTAATCCGAAATTTCATTTCTTCTCTTTTTCACAACATTATCTATTCATTTTGCGCGGTAATTCGGGATTGATCATGTGAAACTAATGTACATGGATCAAATTCTTGTTCTGAAAAATCCATGGCATTTGCATTCTCTTTCAACCTAATGCAATGCTAGTAAGCTTCCTCTTGATTTTTTTTTTTTTTTTAAAAATTGTATTTAGGTTTTTGGTATTTTTAAATAATTTCAGTGCCTTGTTATTGTTTTTCGTAATTACTTTTATGGGAAAATTAAAACTGAATTTATAATTGTTGTGCATAGGACTGGGTATCGATGAGAAGTCATTGATATCGATACTGGGGAAATGGCATCCGGAGCAGAGAAATTCATTCAGGAAAGGAACTCGTAACTTCTTCATCGAGGATGAACGACAGTTCGAGAGGTGGGACGACCGTCACATCATCCAATTGGAGCGTGAGTTCCTGCGTTTTAAGGTACATATTATTTTCCTTAATATACTACCTTGTGAAATTTAATGTGTAGATATGTACAAAATTACTGAGGTCCTAATAATTAAAGATTGATGTTAAATTGAGCAGAATGCTATGGTGCTTTGGACCATGCATCCTTGGGAAAGAGATGCCCGTTTGGCTAAGGAGGCTCTGTACAAGGGACCGCAGTATGGTGTGCTCATAGAGATTGCATGTACTAGATCGTCCGAAGAGCTATTGGGAGCAAGAAGAGCCTACCACTCCCTCTTTGAACGCTCGATAGAGGAAGAAGTTGCCTCTCGTGTCGGTGGAATTGAACGCAAGGTGAGTATACCAAATACTTCCATGGTTTTCGTTACAAATGGTAGGCAGCGGATTCAGATTCAGATCCTCCCCATTTCAAATTGGAAAATGCTATTTGGGTCAAAAAAATCTAATAATCTAATGATGTGGTTTCATTGGAACTATTAGATTAATACCAAATTCTAATATTTGATGGAATTCGGAGTCAATACAAAGGTTATAGTGAATTACTCAACAAATTAGGTCCCAATAACATTGATCTTTCAAATTTTCTTAATTTTCATGAAATTTAATTAGACACCATTAAATTATTGGCTCACATTGGTTGGGTTCCTCTTAATTCTACAACCAACCCAAGTTTTCCTCTTCCCAATTAAAATTGGGCCCATCACTTGAGAATGTAACTTGTTCTTGGGGAATGATAAACTAGNTTTTGGGTCAAAAAAATCTAATAATCTAATGATGTGGCTTCATTGGAACCGTTAGATTAATACCAAATTCTAATATTTGATGGAATTCGGAGTCAATTCAAAGGTTATAGTGAATTACTCAACAAATTAGGTCCCAATAACATTGATCTTTCAAATTTTGTTAATTTCCATGAAATTTAATTAGACACTATTAAATTATTGGCTCACATTGGTTGGGTTCCTCTTAATTCTACAACCAACCCAAGTTTTCCTCTTCCCATTTAAAATTGGGCCCATCACTTGAGAATGTAACTTGTTCTTGGGGAATGATAAACTAGGTCCAAAGTCTATTTATCAAAATATGGGCCTAAAACCCACTTTATTCAGAATCACGAATGGCTAGGATCTAGATTCACTATAATACATTTTTTTTCTTAATCTCTCTTAATGGTAGGTAATCGATCGGGAATTCAAGTGGGCCTCTCATAGATAAGTGGATCCCTCATAATTAAATGGTAGATGATATGCCATTAAAAAAATTATTGAATAGCCCCAAAAATTAGCATCATAGTGGACTTCGGACCCACCATAAGTATCATNTCTTAATCTCTCTTAATGGTAGGTAATCGATCGGGAATTCAAGTGAGCCTCTCATAGATAAGTGGATCCCTCATAAATAAATGGTAGATGATATGCCATTAAAAAAATTATTGAATAGCCCCAAAAATTAGCATCATAGTGGACTTCGGACCCACCATAAGTATCATAGTGCACTTTTGCTCCATGTTAGCCATTTTTAGGTTGGTCCAATAACTTGGCTAAAGAATAATGTCATAGGGATCTAATTTATTACATGAAACATTCATTAATAAGGGAATCGGAATTGAAGAACGAATGAGTAGGGGAGAGATTTTTCCTTCATTAAGAAATTGACGGGTGTGAAAACCAGACAAGGTTGTGCTATCCCCTTGTTCAGCCCTGCAAAGTTGGATTAATTGTTGGTTCGAATGTTAGGNAAGAAATTGACGGCTGTGAAAACCAGACAAGGTTATGCTATCCCCTTGTTCAGCCCTGCAAAGTTGGATTAATTGTTGGTTCGAATGTTAGGTGAAACTTACTTGGATCCAACAGTTGTAATTAATTAGGTTTCCAAATATATTATAAATAACATTTTAGCCAAATCCAAATTAGGAGGTCTAAANGGTGAAACTTACTTGGATCCAACAGTTGTAATTAATTAGGTTTCCAAATATATTATAAATAACATTTTAGCCAAATCCAAATTAGGAGGTCTAAATGCAAGACAGTTTCTCATTTGGTTTTTATAAATTGAACAGCTCTTGGTTGCACTTTTGAGCTCATATCGTTATGAAGGTCCACGGGTCAATGAAGAAATTGCAAAAACCGAGGCTAAAACACTTTGTAATGCCATTAAAAATGCTGGTAAGAAACCAGCTATTGAGGAAGAAGAGGTTTTGAGGATACTAACTACAAGAAGCAAGCTCCATATCAAGGCAGTGTACAAACACTACAAGGAAATCAGTGGCAAGTATCTCGACCAGGTAAGAAACTAAATATTTGATGTACGATGTTGGTCTAACATGATATCAGAGCTTTTCTTTTCTGAAGTTTCGGGTTCAAGTCTTTGTGCCTGCATACTATGCCTTCGGTTCATATTTTGTGTTTGCATGTTGATTCACTTGCTTGCATGTCTCCCCAAATTATTTTTTTATTTTTTTCGGTTTTTTGAGATGTTTATCCGAGCGAGGTTCTAACCTGAAGTGATGATATACATTGTTGGACCCGTTAAAAGTCAAAGGGATAGAAAAGAGGAAACAAATTATTGAAGATGAATCCTTAGGAGTCATTTACCTTGACCAATAACATCCAAAACTTAGCTAGAAACTTGGCTAAAAGGATTTCAAGGTTAACTATTTAATTACATGACTCATATATTTTCTTATTTATGAATGTTTTACTTCAGGATCTTGATGCTGAGTTGGGCTTAAAAGAGACAGTGCAATGCCTATGCTTACCTCAAACATATTTTAGCAAGGTGAGATCAAAATACATAATTTTGCCTCCAAAATTCCCAACGCTTTTTTCAAATAAATATTTTCACAAAAACATATCCTCTCAGGTACTGGATGATGCATTGAAAACCAGCGTGGATGAGATTACGAAAGAAACAGTGACTCGGGTAATCGTTACTCGAGCAGATGCTGATATGAAGCAGATCAAAGAAGAGTACCATCAGAAATATGGGGCTACTCTCTCCAAGAAAATCGAAGATGTAGCCAATGGCAACTATAGAGAATTCTTGCTTACATTGGTTGCAAGAGGAGACCAATGAAGAAAGTATTAACCAAACCTTTGGGCATCAATGAATTTGCTCTTTCTTGTCATTCATTTGTTTCATGGCTTGGTTTGTTGCCGGTGTCCTCCTGCTTTTATGAGTGTTATTTGATCACAAAAGAGAACCTTATATCTTAAACATCTTAATCTTACATGTTTTAGCATTTGGTATATCTATTTAAGCAATGGCATGATTATGACTTAGTGTAGGAAACCACTCTTTACAGGATAAATTTATTTTTTATTTGTAAAACTATGGTCCTCACTCTTGATAGCAATTTCACCTTGTACCACGAAAGATTTTTTTTTTTTTTTCACTGTGCATCCTAAAAGATGAGATTTCTCATATTGAACTTTCATTGTGTTAAAAATATTATAATGCGATCCTTTTGTTAGCTTTCGTTGCTTATTTCGTCAAAATCAACCATATTGATGTTGACTGAATAAGTAACGAAAAATAACAAAATGGTCATATTATATGACTTTTAATACATTGAGAGTGTAATATAAGAAATCTAATTTTTAAGTGTATAACATAAAATTCTTAAATCTTTCAGGTTACAAGATGCAATTCCCCCTCACCCTTATACTGTTGAATTTTTTTACATTAGCCCACAACTAGTTGAATTTGTTTACCTAAAAATTAAACGTCTGTTGTGTTTTTGGATGAAAAATGTTCCAGTGTGGATTGATTTAGGGATGAAGTGAAGCAAAATCACATAGTTTGGGGACAAAGTGTCATAATTTTCTATCCAATTTGTAACAGACATCCTAAATTGGGGCAATATAAAGTACATAAATGTTAGACATTTTAGTGTTTTTGTAATATTCTGCAAGTTACATAATGGTCAAGGTTTCATAGGTCTAGGATAGTGAATCAATGAATTGGTGATTCCGATTGAGCAGGAAGTTGAAGATGGTTGAAGCACTTTGAATAATTCGCTGAATTTATGAGGCTAGATTTTATTTAACTGGATTTATTAATCAATTAACCTTGACTAACGAGATCATATTTGTTAAAATATTGATTACTGTAATTGATTAATTCCGTGAGCTCAATGCATGTAAATCTCAACTAAATCAGAGATTATGAAGCTATAAAGAAGAAGACCGAAAGTAAAGAAGGAAGATGAAATCCAAGCTATAAAGTCACATGTGAAGACTTCACGGAATCCTTCAAAACTTAGGAAAGGTTGATCTAGAGACCTAGCTTACCTTGGTATGTTTGCTTTAGTTTTCTAGGTTAATAGTACTTGCATTTAGGATGTGCTTCATACATGACTCTTGCCCTTTTTTTTCAAAAAGTTTTAATCTTAAATGTTGTTTCAAAAACCCTAATGGAGTCATGAAATGGACCATTGTTGAGCAACAACACTTGTTGTTCATTAAGGCAAGTTTTTATATGCGTATTAGGCTTTAAAATTTGTAGGGACCACAAGAAGTTAATTGGCCTACAGCTCGAGCAATCTCTTAAACGGAAAAATTGAAAAAAAAACTAGAAATATAGATAGTGGCCATCGCCAAATGGCCTCTCGAGCGACTTAGCTAGATGAAGTGACCTTGACATTGCTTGAGCGGTCCTTGTTCATGAGGTTTGAGATTGATTCTTTTGACATTCCAGTGATCATCGCTCAATGACCGCAGACTCACAGCTTGAGCAGTTCCTTGTAAAACTGAGTTTTCTTTTTCCCCAATTAAACTCTATTTACATGGCTTATATATATAAGCATGTCTTTTCTCATTAGGGCAAGTTTCTATAACATGAAAACAGTCTCATCTATCATCTAGAGAGTCAAGAACAAATTATAGCATTCTTAAGCATCCATAGGCCTTAAATTTACCAAGATCAATCTTGTTTTACACTTTCAAAATTTAAAGAAAAGAGAGATCTAGAAGAAACCCACCAAAATTTGCAGTGGTGAAAAGATCTTAGGTGGATTCCAAAAAAATCGAAAATGATTCTGAAAGGTGGATCATAGAGCTTCGTTTGTCGTCTAGTGAATCTAGTACTCAAGACATCACAGTGGATTTCTGGAGTAAAGATACAAGTGAGAAAATGTTTAACTGTGAAATTGGTTGAGATATAAGACTTTAAGCTTGTAATCTAAACTTTTGAGTATAATGGATTAGGTTTGGTAGACTACAGTCTTGTGATTTTTTTTGAAAGAGTTTCTATGTTAAAATTGTCTTGTATTGTAATTCTTTTTCTCTTTTTTATTTTACACACACCTTTAGAATTTTACACTCATCATGCGTTTGATGATATGCTTGAATATTTGATTTATTTTATACATCATCTTGTAGTTGTGGGAAAGACTTTGTAGTTATACATCATCTTGTATTTTATACATCATCGTTATTTATTCTATTTTTTTTGAAATTTTATGTATTTTGGGGTTATGGATTGGAATAAATGGGCCCAAAATACCCAATTTGAAATGTTTGAATTGGATTTAAAATGTAAATTTGTTTATGGGTCTTAAGGTTTAAAGTTAGAAAATTTGGAGATCGATCTTTCTATATGAACTTATTTTGAGATAAATCCGTTAAATAAATTTATTTATTATGAAGTTCATTTTTTGTTAATTTTACCAAATTCTTTTAGAAGTAAAGTAAGTGACGTTTGAGGAAATCCCCTCACAAACAGAAGCAATCAACACCTCCAGCAACCGGCACCTCAAATCCGACAACACTTACAAATTCAGCAATGCCTACAAATTCGATAAAGATTTTTCCTACCACGATATTTCCTTCTTCAATAAACATGTAACCGAAATTTTTCAAAAGTTGTTCAAATTTAAATTTTAAACTGAATCCATTCAGTTAATACCATATTCGATTTGTTTTTCCAGTTTGTTGTGAAATTTTTTGAAGAAGTTGATGTTCATTTTAGGGTTTTAAAATATTTTCTACATTTACGGATTCAGAATTAGGGTTCGGGTATTTGATGTTATGGGGAAGTTATTGTTTATTCTAGGGTTTTAAAACATTTTCTACATATTCTAATTTTTATATTTCTCATTGATTTTTGTTTTTCTAATTTCAACGTG